>ML108645.1:0-12696 GCA_003697995.1 Taxidea taxus jeffersonii
GTCAGACAGATGCACCAGGGAAGGACTCAGCCTGCCATTGTTGGCTTTGCAGATGGAAGAAGAAAACCACCAATAAAGGAATGGAGTGGCCTATAGACCCTAGGAACAGTCCTCAATTTACAGCCAGCAAGGAAACAACCACCTTTGTCCTGCAACCACAAGGAACCAAATTCTGCCAACCGTCCCATTAGAAGGGAATGAATTCTCCCCATAAGTGTCCAGAAAGGAGCGCGGTCAACCAACACCTTGATTTTATTCCAGTGGGACCCCGTTTGAACTTCTCACTTACGGAACTGGGACAGAGCAAACGTGCATTGTCTTAAACCATGTTGGTGGTAATTTCACTTCACCAACAGTAGACAACAGGCATAGATGGGAGGAATTTGGAAATGCAGAGAGGACAAGTGGAATGAATTTCACTCAAGTGGGAATTCACACAAGATTTCTGGGAGACCAAATAAGTTGTCAAGGTCCAGCTTAGAGAGGGCTCAGGTCAGTGTCCTCTGCCTCCGTGAGGTACACCAGGGGGAGTCTGCCTCCTGAAACTGTAAGAGAAGGTTATAGGGTAGGAGGAAGGAGAGGACTTTCCAGGGACTAAGTACCTACAGGAAATGAAGGACATCCTGAGAAGGGCTGAAAGCAGCCCTTCGTGGAGATCGGTGGTCTAGGGAAGCAAAGGAGAAAACCGAGAAGGTGACCAGTAACAAAGCCCCAGATGGTGAGATCCATGCTGGGGCAGGGGTGGGGGTGGGGCAGTAGCCCTGACTGGCCTGGGAGCCGGTGGGTGGAGCGATCCACGTGGATTCAGGGACACTGGGAGAAAGCCAAGGTCAAAGCTGCAGGGATCCATGATCCCAGGGGGGGAAAGGATGAGCTCTTTTTAAACTCACTCATCCTCTGCCCTCCTGCTGTCCCAGGTTAAGATCAAGCAACAAGGGATGGCTGAAACGGTTTCCCTGTTCTTTCAGAACAAGAGGCTGTGCTCTCCAGATTTGCTCGGACTCGCACAAGCGGTGTTTGTGGAAACAGCAGCGTATGGGCTTTCCATCTCACGAAATCTAGAGGAAGTGAATGACCCTATTGAATTCTATTTTTTCCCCTTGTTTGTTGCTTTATTACATGGAGTTTGGATCAAAGCCTACATTTAATATAAATAGAAGTTGATCTGCTAACATATTATGAAAAAGATCATTAAATCCCAGAAAAGTAGCCATTCCTAAAACTCGAAATTTCCCAGTTTTTTGATAGACTGCCAGCAACACTTTGTTTGGATTAGAATTAAGTGTTTGCCAAACTGAAAAACTGTAAAATTCAATCTCCAAAGATTTTTTTTATACATTTAATATTTTTAAAATGTTAAGCAGTTCTTCTCAAGTCCTCTAGCAAAACGTGTATTTTCTACATAAAAAAATATGTATATAGTCAATTTATAAGGCAGTTACTTCCCACAAAGTTGGAAAGTTGGAGAGGAGAAGGAAAGAGACACACGCTCAATATAACCTTCTTTTCTTTCTTTTTTTTTTTTTTAAGATTTTATTTGAGAGAGAGAGAGAGAGCATTCGAGTGGAGAGGGAGGAATGGAAGGAGAAATAAACTCCCCACTGAGCAGGGAGCCTTATTCTATTGGGGGCTGGATCTCCGAACCCCAGGACCACAACCCGAGCCAAAGGCAGATGCTCAACCAAGCACCTCATAACCTTATTTTCTTGATACACTCTACAGATTCACCGAGCTCTAGATTAAAGTGACTTATATGGAGGGATAAAATCAGAGATGCCAGAGTTTTTCCCTGGCTCTGGTCTAGAGTAGAACAAAGCACCCAGCACACCTCAATGCACCTTAAGTCAGCATGAAGCCCGACGCAGCAGGGCAGCCCGCCCTGGGAAGGGATCTGGCAGGGACCAAGGAAGCCCTCACATCCCATTTTGCATTTATTGAGAGCCAGCCATGTGCCAAGCCTTAGCTAAAGGCTGTATCAGACTTGAGCTAACTCTCAAGAGCGCCATAGGACACAGATCATACCATCCCCCGTTTACAGACTAGGAAACCAGAATAGAGGGGAGAAGGACTTCCCTCTCCCCAATCACTCAGTGTAGAAAGTAAACCTCCACTCCTGGTTCGGTTGCCTGTTTTGTTATTTCCTTCATTACATAGGTCTCTCTATCTGGAATTATTTAGTGTATTTGTTTGCTTCTGGGTTCACAGATGAGGCTTCATAAATATATATCAAGTGGATGAATGAACCTGTCCAAGGCCCCGCAGCTGCCTGGGCCAGAGCTAGAATTTGAACTGTGTTCTATCCGCTGCTAGATACTTCACTCATGAGGTGGTAGGATGATGTCTGGGCTCTGAGTCACAGTAATGCAAGGCTTGGGGGCCACAAGTGAGTGAAACAAAACTGACTGTGTGTTGGTAATTCTTTTTTTTTTTTTTTTAAGATTTTATTTATTTATTTGACAGAGAGAGAGGGAGAGATCACAAGTAGGCAGAGAGGCAGGCAGAGAGAGAGGAAGAAGCAGGCTCCCCACCCAGCAGAAAGCCCGATGCGGGGCTCGATCCCAGGACCCCGAGACCATGACCCGAGCCGAAAGCAGAGGCCCAACCCACTGCGCCACCCAGGCGCCCCATGTGTGTTGGTAATTCTTGAAGCTGAGCGATTCTCTCTGCTTTTGCATATGCTGGAAGTTTTCCATAACAAAAGGTTTATTTCAAAAAACAAAGGGAACGACAACACTCATGTTTTATTTCTATCCTCTCTTCTCCTGTTGCAATCTCCACTACTACCAGTCTAAATCTTCTTTTCATGCCACACTATCTAAATAATGTCTATTTACCTTACTGCCTTTCTTCTCCATTTCTTTGACTTATGTGCAGTAGACAGAAATTCTTATTTTTACCTGAACACTTCTACGTCCAAAATATTGGCGTGTTCTCAATATTCTAATTAACAAAAAAGCAGGAATTACACTCTGCCACCGTACATGTGTACATTAGTGAGTTTATAGATGACTTTAATCCATTTAATGGTTATAAGTAAAATTCAAAATAAGTAAAATTTAAAATTTAAAATTTGCATAAGCGTATGCAAAAAAATTGCAACACAAGATACATCTGACTCATTGTTATTTAAACTATTAAATATAACTTATATCATTTTTCACTAAACATTCTCCTGAGGTAAGCAAGCCATAACACCTACTCAAGGCAAATTATAGGAAATAAGACTGGCTTGCACTCAAATTAAAGGGAAATTTATTGCTTTTGCTCTCATTCTTCTGATTCCCATTTTTTTCTATCACAGTGACAGTGACAAATGTTATTGGTTTCCCAACCCATTTCCATTTTCTGATGCTTCCTTGTCACCTGAACCCAGGTTTTGGAGCAGCAACATGCCCAGCCCCAGGTGAGATGTTCACTCTGTCTGTGACCTTCTCTGGTGAGAGACAACCTCATAAAATCATCTGGCCAGTTAGATATACTTAAAGTCCACTTGAGGGGCACCTGGGCAGCTCAGTGGGTTGAGCATCCAGCTCTGGATCTTGACACAGTTCTTGATCTTACGGTGGTGAGTTGGAACCCCACACTGGGCTGTGTGCTGGGCATGGAAACTACTTAAAAAAAAAAAAAAAGCCCACTTGTGCTCTAGGAAAATTTTAGTGTTTCTTTATGAAAGGGAACAGAAGGAATTGTCAAGTCCTTCTGCTGTCTCCCACCACACACACACACACACACACACACACACACAGTCCTTCCAACCTTGAATGTAGATGTGATGACTAGAGCTACAGCAACCACTTTGCAACCATAAGGATGGAATCCAAACATAGAGAGGAGAGAGGGAAGAAATCTGAGCATGCAATGGCACCACAGAGCACCTGAGTCAATGCCAGCAGCATGTACCTCTGGACATCTATTTGCATTTTTCAAGTTGGATCTCTCAGTAGTTATAGCCAAAGATGTTTCATTTTTTTAAGATTTTTATTATTTATTTGAGAGAGAGCATGAGAGGGGAGAAGCAGATTCCCCGTGGAGCTGGGAGCCCAATGTGGGACTCGACCCCGGGACTCCGGGATCATTACCCGAGCTGAAGGCAGTTGCTTAACCAACTAAGCCACCCAGGCACCCAAGAGATTTCTTTTTTTTTTTTTTTTGGCTGAAAATCTTCAAATACAAATTAATATTGATAAATTTCATAGAGAAAATGATATTTGAAAATGAAGAAGATGCTGAAGTAGGTGGGCCTTACAAACGTACAAGACTATGATTTTACTCAGATCATAGGGTTTACTCAGTGTCTTCAGATACCACCTCAGCCTTGAGGTATCTGAGTGTTTAAAAATACACAAGCCTTCATTCCCTCCAAAGACTGTTTCATTCAGTACCCAGTCTAGAATCCATAATTTTATTTATGGTCGAGTGCACCTAAACCGAGTACTCAATGAAACTGTGGATGCTACGAGGCAGTATATACCTGACCATAAATAAAATTACATATTGTGAGAAAACAATAATGCACAATGCTTTCATCTCTGCTCCCTGTCTCATCATACCCCTTATCAGTTTCCTGACTACCAAAAACAATTCCAGGTTGACGACCTTGTCCCCTGTCCTGGTCACCATGCCTCTTCCATCTTTTCACACTGATGCCCACCCTCTAGCACTCCATCTCCAGTTTCTAATTCTTTTCCCCCAGGAATAATTGCTGGGCGTGATGCCCATCCTGTATCAGTTATGAGACCTTTTCCTTGCTCAGCAAATACTGAATGAGTACCTACTATGTATCATGTGCATGCAGTGTGAGGGGCTGGGGGGAGGTGAGTATGCGCCCCCTGCTGCTGATTCCAGTGCTCTAGAGAACCACAGAGTCTCTCTTAAATGTCATCTCAGAGGAACTATTCGTGCACTGCACCTTATTTTTATGTGGCTGGAACTCATGTATGTGAAGAAAACACAGTTTTTAAAGTTTTTTAAAGTTTGATATTCCAGACTTGCTACTGCGAGTGAATAACTTGCCAGTGACTTTTAGATGCTATCATAGGGTGACAAATGTACCTGGACAAGAACAAAATTGGTTCTGGATGTTTTAATATGTACCAAAAAGAAAAAGGTGTGTTTGAGCATTTGGGCTTCCTTCAGAGGGTATCAGCACCGTAGAAAAGTTGTCAATACGCACACATACACACATACAAATATGTGTTTAAAAATATATAGGATGCAGGGGTGCCTGGGTGGCTCAGTGGGTTAAGCCTCTGCCTTGGGCTCAGGTCACGGTCCCAGGGTCCTGGGATCGAGTGCCGAATCGGGCTCTCTGCTCAGCGGGAAGCCTGCTTCCTCCTCTCTCTCTCTGCCTGCCTCTCTGCCTACTTGTGATCTCTGTCTGTCAAATAAATAAATAAAATCTTTAAATATATATATAGAGAGAGAGAATGTTAAATTTAAAGCCACCTCAAGAGTACAGTCCAAACCTCTCTTTTGACACATTGAAAAACTGGATTCCCGAGAGGTTCGGTGACTTGGTTAAAAGTATAAAGCTAGTAGATGCTTAAGATCCAATTATTTCACTCGGAGAAGACATTTGCTACAACAGAAGTTAATTAAGTTAGATAGTAGAATGAGAGTTTCAAACCATGGCTGAAAAACTGACTCTGGTCGTCTTTTGAAAAGAGAACATTATAAAGGAAGGAAATAGAACTCATTGTGCTGTTAAGGGTAGAGGGGCAGGTACAAGAGTTGATTGGAACCATGAGCAGAAAGGGGTTGAGCAGGGCTTTTGTTGACTCCAGTTACTGACTCCAGGGTTACCGAATTTGAGGAAGTCTTTGGAATACTTGTTCTGATAATGGAAAGTGCCTTGTTTTAAAAGCCTGCTTAGGATGAGGGACATGGAATCCACCCCAAATATGGTGGAATGGTCTTCAAATCAAGGAAGCAAATCCAGCTGATTTGTAACTTTATCATAAGAAATTGGAAGGGAAAAGCGAGTTGCAAGAGTTGAGACTAAAGAGAGCTTCCCAATTTGTTCCCAGGTCCCATTTCTCTGACTCGTTCTCCATGTGACTGGCACGTCTTTGCAACTAGGCATGGTGTCCATGAGGAGCCATCCATGAAGCTTCTCAAGACGGCGTTCGTACATCTTTAGGGAATCTGCGGGTGTACCGTAATCCGATGTGTATTTTGAGGAGAGAGGGTCCAACATTTCATCAGATTCTCGAAGAAGTCTCTGGCTTAAAAAGGGCCAGGGATTCTGTAAATAAACTTTTTGTGCCTCCAAACTTAGAAACATGGTCAACACATAAATGAGTCCAGGGCATATGCCCATGTCTCCCAGCCTCACTCTCTCAAAGAGGACCAATAATGTATGCCAAGCAAGTAGAAAAGAAATGCCAATTTCACTGATTTTATTACCTTTTCCTAAGGGTAGGGCAAATGACAAAAAAAAATTAAGTTGTCAACAGGTACAATTTTGTACTTACTCGTAAGAGAGCAAAAGTGTAGCCAAAATATAGTGTAGACAGTCTAGATAAAATCACTATTTTATCCAGTACCAGCAGCTTGCTAGAAGTACCATTTCTCGGCCTGGCCACAGTTGCCTAGGGTAATGAGAGAAAGCATGTGAAAACCATGATTAATGGTTCTTACTTACCTTCTATTAAAATGCCTAGCGGCCCTTTGAATATAGGTGCCTGAACATTTTAAATTTATTAATTTATTTGTATTAGAATCAGTGTGTCCTGACACTAAATTGCTTTAGCACTTTGCAAAAATTCTATAAAACTAATTTAGGAAGTAAGTTTTCTGGCTATGCGTGGCCTGGGCATTGCTCCATAAAAGATTCAACTTTCTTTTTTAAGAAATCACAGCTTTTGTTTTTCCACGTAGATGAATCCTTTCCCAAACCGGCAAATTTTTTTCAACCCCCCTCGTTTAAATATTGTTGCTTAGCATGATGCTGTCAGTAGTTCACAAGAGAAGAGTGTATTTGATTTTTAAACACCATGAAAATGACATCTTTCATACTGCTACTTAGTTGGTGAGAAGGCAAATACATAAATATAAAGAACGTCAAATATAATGGATTAACAACATTTATTGTGTACCTACAAAGTGCCAGGAACTGTGGATACTAATAATAACAACACTGAGAAGAGCCAGTGTTTATCAGCCTCGGCAAAGTGTGCTTTACATCGACTCTGGGTCAGTCCTCACCACAACACTGGGAGGAAGAGAGCATTTTTAAGCCTCATTTTACAGGTGGGAAAACAGAGGCAGAAAAGGTTAAATTAATTACTCTATGTCTTGCGGCTCCAAAGTGATGGAGCGGAATCTTGAGCTCAGGCCACTCGAGCCAGAGCCTGAATGTCTCAATGCCTGACCTTCACTCTGTTGTTGAAGCAAAAAACAACAATGGATTCTTTATTTTAGGCTCTCTAGAGAGGAGCTGAGTATGAACAGAATGTTAAGGCATATTACCACATCATGTCTCATATTTTAAAAAAATAATATGATGTTGGGAAAAAAGCAAATGGTGAGCTTGAAAACTTTATTTTTTATAGATTACATGTCATTTGACACCCAAGCACATGTTTATTAAATAACTCTTCAGAATAATATCTGGAATCTTGTCCAGAGAGTCCTTCACAGAGATGTGGATGATAGAGCTTCCATACCCGGATCCACTCTTTGTTTCTTGCCCATGAGGCTAGAACTCTAGGTCAGGTATCTTCTGCCAAATCACTATTGAGAGCAGAAAAGAATTGCGAATGTGAAAATCCATCTTTAAGAAGCCCAAGTCCTAGAGGACAAACCTGCTTTCCTCTCTCATGCCTGGCCACTCTGTTTCTCCCATCAGATGTGGATGGGGTGGTGGTCATGGCAGTGACCGTGGTGGCGTCTCTCCACTTCTGAACTTTGGCCGGCTGCCATGTGGAAGAGCCAGGATGCCTCGCCCAGGGAACGGGCTTGCCAGGTTTCCAGACCAATGAGAGCAGAGTAAACATCATCCATTTCAAGAGGAAGCTTGTTGTGACAAGGTTTTTGGACCACATTCACTCAACAGGGATGTTTAAAGAGCCAGAAAAAAATTTTTTTGCATGAATTTTCCTTTCTGTTGGATTTTCCAAATGTGTCCTCTGGGGTTCATCCACCACACGTGCTGACAGAAAGCAACCACATGCCCAGCAGGAGGAGATGAGCGCTCAGGCAGAAAGGGGGGCCTTGGGTTCACAGACACCTTCCTTTCTGCCACCATCAAGAAATTCACATTTTAGAGAACCCTTCCTATGCCTCTGTGTCTTTTGGGGTCTTCCGCTTATATTTGAATATCCCCAAAACATGATGGGCCCTAGAATATAGTCATAAAGATTGTTTATCCAAGAGTCTGAATACTAGAAGGAACCACAAAATTGTTTGCAAAGGATTTTTGTTGACGGTGACTCGATTTCTTAGTCACAGCATCGTAATAATCTTTAAAACATTTGCTATAAATGTGAGGCAATCCATGAAGTCACCTGCCTGGCTGCAAATTATGGCAGGTGGTGCCATTACAGACTCACCCAGCCCAACACAGACACAGCAGCATGGATCATAGGAGAGAGGTCACAAGGGAACCCATCATGGGTTTACCTGGTAAAACTCTCATACATTTCATGGGACAGAGACTATTATTTCTAGGAAGTTTATATTCAAGAGGAACCGGCTAAAGAGACATTAGAAAAATGAAGAGCAGCAAGAATGAGAAAGTAACAGTGATGGACATTTTCTCAAAAGCTATTGTATCATTTTTAGGTATCATCTGGGATCCTTTGACAACTCGAACCCTCTTAAAGTAAAAAAGATTAAAGAGAAGGGAAGGGAAGAGAGGAGAAGGGAGGGAAAGGAAAGGGAAGGGAATGGGAACAGGGTGGGGGGGGGGGCTCAGGAACATGTTGGCATACAAAACTAAAGTGTCCAAGGGCAGAAAACTTCTGGCAACACTAGACCCAGGCATTCCAATGATGCTGTCAGGAACCTGACTCTCTCCATTACTCTTAGCTCCTTTATCCTCCAGCTCTTTTCTAGGGCAGGCTCTCTTCCTAAAGTGAGATAAAGACAGCTTCCAGCTAGCCTCCTACCAGCTTAACAAAAACTGTAGGAAGGAACGCCTCTCTCTCAGTGCAAGAAAATAGGAGCTAGAGCCCGTTGGTCTATTTGGGGCCATGTGCCCAGCTCAAAGGCTATCACCGGGACTACCATAAACTTTGTTTTCAATTGACCGTGTCTGAGTACCTGAGGAGTCAAGCAACGGGGACAGCCTCCCTTCCACCTATGTATTGGTCTGCTGGAGTGGCCATAACAAAGGACCACAGACTGAGTGGCTTAAGCTACAGAAATTTATTTCTCACCGTTCTGGAGGCTGAGAAGTCAAGGTCGAGATGTTGGCAGGGTTGGTTTCTTTTGAGACCTCACTCCTAGGCTTGGAGATCGCCATCTCCTCCCGGTGTCTTTATATGGTCTTCCCTCTGTGTGTATCAGGTCTTAATTTCCTCCTCTTAAAAAGATACCATCATTTAAGGAAGGGCCCACTCATATGACCTCATTTTATCTCACTCACCATTTCAAAGACCTGATCTCCAAATAGAGTCACTTTCTAGGGTGCTAAGAATTAAGATTTCAATATATGGATTTGGGAAGGGATTTGACACACTTAGTCTAAAAAAAAATTTGGGGGGGAAATGCCTGGGTGGTTCAGTGGGTTAAGCCTCCACCTTCGGCTCAGGTCATGGTCTCAGGGTCCTGGGATCCAGCCCCGCATCAGGCTCTCTGCTCGGTGGGGAACCTGCTTCCCCTTTCTCTCTGCCTGCCTCTCTGCCTACTTGTGATCTCTCTCCCTGTGTCAAATAAATAAATAAAATCTTTAAAAAATTTTTTTTCTTTAATTAGAAGGTTGTTAGATCAATGCTGAGCAGGCAAAGCAGAAGCTGCTAACCACCAGTCTACAGATACAGTCCCAGCAAATCCTGCCATGAGTTTGCTACAACCTCATTTGAGACAGAAGTATTTCTGGTCCTCGGAGAACACACCCACTTGGAAGGTTAGCACCTTTAGTCAATAGTACTAAGAAGGAATTGTAATGTTTTCAAACCATATTCCCTCAGCATGTTCCATTAAACATTAGTTCCTTGGGGATTTAAATAATATTATTGAAAAGAAAGGTTATATGGTAAAGGAAAATTTTTGTTTTGTTTTGTTTTGTTTGGAAACACTCAACTCCAATCAGACAAGTTTCTAAACCACGGGACGTTCCAGACTGTTTTAATATGTTAATAATGACTGTGTAGTCTGAAACATTTACCAGTCCTCCAAACACACATTATTAGTGAATGATTCCTTATAAAATTGCCATCCATGTGATGGGATATAAAACTAAGTTTCGATTGGGCGGCGGAGGCAGGGCAAGGCTGTGTCTGGACCTTGGAACTGCTGAGAACTGACTTTTGCCAATTCTGGAAGGATTTGGCCTCATCTGGCATACCGAGCAGCTCACCTTCAGCTGGCCTGCAGTGGAAAGTTCAAAGCTAGAAGAAGGTCAACTCAGGCCAGCTACAGTGAAGACCAGGAAACGTAATCAGGATAGAAAGGGAAAGGAAGAGAAGCTATAATCCAAATCACCAAATTCAAGAAAGGCAGGAAAACCTAGCATGAGCTGGGATTGCTTAGTCTATGAGAGGTCTTTCTATCCGGTCACACAGCGGGGCAGGGGGCCGGGGGATGACAGTGAGATTTCCTTTATACGAGTTGAGTGTCAGGCTCATGAACCAGGGAGACCCGTCTGAGGTGGGTCTCACCCATCAGGATGAATATTAGATGGGATGAATCCAGAGAGAAACAACCTACTGGCCTAGGCAAGAGATACAGACCCAAGTTCCAATTCCAGTACCAGAGTGGGAGCTGGAGGCCAGGGGGGATGGGTAGACAGTAGAGAGACTACGTGATTATGCTCGATTGAAGACTCACTTGGGATGACGAGGGACTGATATTCCCATAGCTTTCAAGATTCCATATAAGTCCAGATCCATTAGGTGGGGAGCAGCAGATTTTAGGCAAATTTCTTAGCAGAGAAAGAACTGCCAACGTACTGCAGGCTGATCGCACTTCCTTACCTTCTCAGGTTTAATTGCTATAACTTATCCTTGCCCGTGGAGCTCCAACCAGAAGGTCCATTTTTATCCCACAGGGCACTACCTCAAGCTTTCTGCTCCTTCTCTTGAGGTCCTCCTGTGCACATTTGATCTGGGAAACCCCAGCTGATCCTTTCAGACCCTGGCCAGGCATGACCTCTCTGGGAAAGACACTGGTGCCCTCCATCCACTCCCTCTCCACTCCCAGGCTGGGTCAGGTGCATTTCCTTCATAGCTCCATGGAAACGTAGCATGGCGCTCCAGCACTGGACTCTGCTATTCCAAGAAATACTGTGCGTGTCCTACCTTCTACTGGGATGTAATAAATGTTGGTGGAACTCCACTGCCCTTTGGCAGCAAGGCACACACAGAGTTAACGAGCTACCACATTGAGCCAGAACTGAGCTTAGCATATTACATTTACTTTCTACTTGTAAATGTTGAAAGGATACCCTTTTACATATAATTCTCCTGCCATTTGACCTCTGAAATAAAATTGAGCACCTCGTGTCAAGGGAGCTAAGGCATCTTTCTGACACGTGGTAATTACCCTTAAAAGTATACCTCCCAACGAATCCCCTAAAAAACACCACAGCTCAGATTCTGGCAGTGTCCATAAATCACCAGCTCTGGCCCCTCAGAAGTTTAGGAAGTTAGCAAGGACACTTGACAGAATTACTGCTTTTATTAATGCCGTGGGCTTGGATTATTTATTTAAGATTACTAGGATCCAAAAACATGCACTCCAATCAAGCTTTCCCCTAAATCACAAGGAACAGTACAAGGTCCCCTCTAGATCGCAGCCTCTTGCTGTTTTGTGCTGTTGGGAAGACGCTCTCCAAGGGATATAGGGAGCTGCTTAAACTCCAGGAAGCAGGATGATTAAAAGTATCTTTTCCATTCCAAGCACTATAAATGTTAAACACATGTTTTGCAGTTCAATTGTTTTAAAATATTTTCCAACATGACCTTTATAAATATTTGTATGTCCCTCCCACTCCAAGTAGTAAATGACTTCTCAGTGGAGGCCCCGGGGAGTTCTAATGAGGAAATGCTCCCCGTGCGTGAACTATGCCCTGAGAGTAAGGCAGACCCTGTGAGGAAGCGTGTTACCTCTTCCAGGTCACAAGGCTTCCAATTAGACTCTAATTACTGGGACACTAAATTATTCAACGTGACCTGAAAAGAAAATAAAGCTTCCCAAAGTTGGAGAGGTACACGGAACCTCAAAGTCAGAAAGGGCTTCTGAAATCATGGAGTTCAAAACCCTCCTTGTGCAGATGAAGGGAGTGTGGCCAAGAGCCCAAGAGAATATCCAGGCCATGGAACGCACCTCCATCTTTGATCCCTAGAGTGGCCCTGAACGTGTCTTTCAGGACACACGTTGAGCTGGTTTACCAGTTGCCTCTTCCTTCCTGTGGGCTGACTGTGTTGTCTTCTGTTTTCAGACTGAAGGGGGATACTCCGCTGTACCCAATTCCTTCCTCTTTCCCCCCACCACTCTGTGACCCACATATCAAACTACCAGCAGTCCTCAAGC
>ML108645.1:17696-29081 GCA_003697995.1 Taxidea taxus jeffersonii
GGGGGGGGGGGAACCAACCTTCCTGGGAAGCCTGCCCTGCTCTCTCCAAAAGCCTCATCATGTAAGTTTCAAACCTATTGATACCTTCTTGCTGCACACATCAATTCCAAACCAGATTTGGGATAGGGACCCATCGTGATGCTGACAGTGGTCAGATGGTGTTATTATTACTCCCACCCTTTGAGCCCATGGTTAAGCTGAGGTTTACAGCTTTACTGGACTCATGGATAATAAGTGGCAGCACTCCTTTCTGAGCTTGTGCTCAGAACTCCACACTTCATTTTCTCCTGCCTGCGGTACTCTTAAGAGCCTTCTGTCTGGTCTCCTTGCCTCTAATTTCCCCTCCCCCCAATCCTTCTTCCAAACAAGAAAGAGTAGGTCACTTTCCTTTTTCTCTCAGCATCTCTTTGCTACACAGAAGATCACACCAGCCCAACATTCCTTTCTAGCCTGAACTCAAACAACACCTCCCCACTGAAGATCTCCACAGACGCCCAAGAAATCTGCCCTGGGCTGTATACTCTCACAGTTTCTTCTCCATATATGATATTATAATATTAACGAACTGTTGTAATGTAATTATTTGTTCATATACGATCTTCCCACTAAACTCTGGGCTTCTGGTACAGTGTCTGATGCAGGGAGAGAAATAATGTCTGGTGAATGAACAAAGGCAGTGTAACAGTATTATCAGAACCTGGGGCACCTAGGTGGCTCAGTCTGTTAGTCATTAGACTCTTGATTTCAGCGCAGGTGGTGATCTCGTGGTTGTGAGATCAAGCCCTGTGCTGGGCTCCGTGCTCAGTATAGTCGTTTCAGATTCTCTCTCCTTCTCCTTCTGCTTCTCCCCCTGCTCGCATGTGCTCTCTCACTCTCCCCCTCAAATAAATAAATAAATAAATAAACAAACCAAATCTTAAAAAAAAAAAAAAACATGTTGTGGTACAGTCGGTTAAGCGACTGTCTCTGGATTTTGTCTCAGGTCATGATCTCAGGGCCTTAGGATTGAGCCCCACCTGGACTCCTTGCTCAGCAGGGAGTCTGCTTGAGATTCTCTCTCTCCCTTTTCTCCTATTCCCCACCCCCTCACATAGACTCTCTCTTTCTCAAAATAAATAAATAAATCTTAAAAAAAGGAACCTGATGAAAATACAGTTTTGCTCCAAAAAACTAAGTAGCAACACTTACCCAAGACCATTCCATTTAGTTTGCCCAATTTACTCACAAATTAATAGATATTTCTATTAATTTTTTTCTTCCCAGAGTTGTTAGATTCTCATATTGTACACTTGAATTTTGAAGTTATAATAATAACCTTCTGGCTACTCTCTTGGCCTTCAATTCCTCTTTCTCCCAATACAAGGCAGGAATCTGCACATGAAGGAGATCGCGGTCTGCAGTCACCTATGTGCTGTTTGGAGCAGAAGAGACTGGGTAATGCCCTAATCACCCTCGTGCCCTGACGTAGGTCAGCAGATCCATCCGACCCATCAAACTAGCCAATCAGGTGGTTACCCATGTAAGTGGCATCACAAGAAACAAATGCTGACTTCCCCCTTATGAATCTAATAACCTAACGGGTTCTCCAGAACACGAAAAGAAGTCCCTTCCCCGACCATCATGGACATCATGAACCCACATATGCTTTCAGTTGTGCTACTCACACAGAGGATTGGATGAAGATGAAATCGAGTGGTTTGAAAAGGGTCCAAACTCTTTTTCTTAGAAACAGAAGGCCCTAATCCAGGAGTGCCCAGTCAGATGTGGATCTTCTTATTGCTTTTCAAGCCTTGCCAGATTCGTTTCCAGTTAATGTAGACGGCCCCATTTCTCCTCCGAGTTGCTTTATTTTTCAGCAGGAAGACAGACATAACCCACGGTTTTCCCTTCCCCAACCCCCTGCTCAGGAGGTACACTCCTCGGTCTCATCCTATTGAATTAAAAACTTCAATATGTGAGAAATACCACACCTACCACCAACACCAACATACTCCCAGAAGGAGTTTGAAAGCCTTGAGTTAGTCCCCTAAGACATACTATAGCTATTTTTTTCTGAAATTACTAAACTCATATTACTGGCCAAACTGACTAGACAACTAAATCATAGAACCATTTCAGTTCATCCAATAACTGATTTCAACCACTAAATTCACTTGTCTATATTGGCTGATTCTTTTAGCATTATACGGACAAATATGTATCACTCAACGCCAAAGGCAACAAAATGCTGATGATAAAGAATAGATACACTTTTTTTCCGTAACATCTAGGAACCTGTGAAATCAAGGATTTGCCTTAATTAGCCAACCTCTCAGTTTACAGAGAAAAAGACCATCACCAGAGGTCAGCATCTTTCCTATAATCACGAAGTTGTTCTTTCACAAAACTGGTATAATTAGTCCCCTGTTCTATCGTCTGTGCAGGTAATTTAACTTTAAGAGAAACTCCTTTTATGGATTCCCATTGTGAATCGAAAACATTGTATTGAGCTACGATTCGTGAAATAAATTCATCTGAGTAAGGATGATATAAAAGCTGCCCCCAAGAGACCTACAGTTAAATAATCTGGGGACTAGGAGCACCTGGGTGGCTCAGTGGGTTAAAGCCTCTGCCTTCGGCTGGGGTCATGATCCTGGGGTCCTGGGATGGAGCCCAGCATCCGGCTCTCTGCTCAGCGGGGAGCCTGCTTCCTCCTCTCTCTCTGCCTGCCTCTCTGCCTACTTGTGGTCTCCATCTGTCAAATAAATAAATAAAATCTTTTTTAAAAAAATTTTAAAAAAATAAAAATAATCTGGGGACTAGAATGGAGGACGGGAGTCCTGGCCACTTAAAGATGGAGGCTTGAAGCAGGACTCAAAAGCCTATATACACAGAGCAATTCAAGGAAGAAATTGGACGGTGCTAAACTTTACTGGCTAAGTCGGACACAAAAAGCCAGGCTTCTAAAAAGTGTTGTTTGGGATATAAATGTGGTGCTTTCCCAAGGATCTAGAACCAGCAAGGCATGCAAATTCTCCCTCTGTGGGTTCCTAGTGTTACTTGGTTTGCACATGCAGATGTAGGCTTGGGAGGGTATGGAAACAAGCCCAAAGTGACAGGCAGAGCTGACGCTCAGACTTCTTCCTTAATATCCATCAACACCGGATGTCTCACTGGGCAAATGAAAAGAATCCTGGCAGTCACACCGAGGAAGACATAGATGGGGAATTAGTATGGGAAAGAAAGAAAAGCAGGTACTATGCAAAATTGAGAAGATTTGTCATTTGACGTGAGGCAGAACAAAACGTTAAGGATCCTGTGCTGCTGCTTATGGCAAATGAAATAAACAGAAAGGATGAAAAGGATTTCTAGAAGGTGAGATCTTTAGATGTGGTCCAATTTCTAGACTTCAGTGATCTTCCTGTTACGGAACCTGGACTGGATTCTGGCCAAAGAACCAAGGGGCACTCGGAGACCTTAAAGGATCAGAGATTTATTTCACACCGGCAGGCCCAGGAGAGAGTAATCTCTCAAGGTCTGAGCCCCGAACACAAACAAAGGGGGTGTTTTATACACTTGTACTTCCGTATCTGTGCCACCCTTGGGGCTGTGGCCAGTCGGGCTACTGGAAGGCCTGGAATGGCCTTGGGGCTGGGACTGAGATCCCCCCTGCTGGATTGGCCAGCCACCTCAGAACACAGATTTTCTACATCAATCCTACCCATAGTGTGTATCTGTACTCATCATATGTATTATGGTTGTTTCCCTATTTAAAATCTAAACTTAGGGGTACCTGGGTGGCTCAGTCGGGTAAGCATCTGGCATTGGCTCAGGGCATGATCCCAGAGGCCTGGGATCGAGCCCCACTTCAGGCTCCCTGCTTGGCGAAAAGCCTGCTTGCTTCTGCCTCTCCCTCTGCTTGTGTTCCCCCTGCTTATGCTCTCTCTCTTTGTGTCTGTCAAAAATCTTTAAAAAAAAAGAAAAGAAAAGAAAAAAGAAAAAAAACTAAACTTAAAGGCAATCCCCCCAAGGACATACCAGATTAAAAATCATTTTAAGTACGCATAAAGGGCTTTTCTTAAAGACACTGAGACTATCTCTACAGCCCTTGTGGCCAAATGAGGCAAAAGTCTTATCTAGAAACACCCAAACAAAATGTAAAATCATTGTTAGGGCCAGGAGAAATATATTTTATAACAACACAAGTGTAAAAGAATCATTGATATTTATTAAGAGGGATGATTAATGCATATACATGTTTATTAGAACTAAATCCAGACTCCTCGTTTCAATACCTTGTAAATGAAGGACAAAATACGAATCCAGATCCCATAGAAACACAGAAATCATTTCTATTTTTGCTCCTTTACTCTTACATTCTAAAATATGATGCAGGCAAGTACTTTCAAACTGTATTAGGATTTGTACTGAAAGATTTTTTTCAAAGCAACTGGTCATTAATTTATATTTTCTTTGGTTCTGTCTTGCCTTGTTCTTTGTTTTATTTTTATGTTTTGGTTTCTTATTGAAGTATAATTATTATACAGGGTTGTATTAGTTTCAGGTGTACAATATAATGACTCAACAATTCTATTCATTACTCAGTGCTCATCACTGTAAGTATACTCTGAATCCCCTCTGCCTATTTCACCCATCCCTCCATCTACCTCCACACCCATCCTTCCTCCATGGGGAACCACCAGTTTACTCTCTGTATTGAAGAGTCTCGTTTAGGTTTGTCTCTTTTTCTTTGTGTGTTTTGTCTCTTAAATTCACTATATCAGTGAAATCATATGGGATTTGTCTTTCCCTAACTGACTTGCTTCACTTAGCCTCATGCTCTCTAGTTCCATCCATGTCGTTGCAAATGGCAAGACTTCATTCTTTTTCATGGCTGAGTAATATTCCATTAAATGCATATACAACACCTTCTTTATCCATCCATCTATCGGTGGATACGTGGGCTGCTTCCACATCATAGCTATTGGAAAATAAAACTGCAGCAAACGTAGGAGTACATGTATTGTTTTAAATTAGTGTTTTCATTCTCTTTGGGTAAATTGTAGTGGAATTACTGAATCACATGGTACTTCTGTATTTCATTTTTTAAAGCTTATGGGGGGAGCCTGAGGTTCAAAACTACTTTCAGAAGAAAAGAGGATGTCATTTGCTTTTTTTCACTGTGTTGACATTTGCAGTGATGGTGTAAATGCAGTGGGTAAAACTGTTGGCTGTCACACAGGTCAAGGACAAGCACCAAACTGAACTAGCAGCCCTTGGATCCTTCCCTACCACCTGCTCCCAGGAGAAAGGGGAGAAAAAATTGGCTTCACTGATGACACTGATAAAGCAGTAAAAATGAACTTATTTTTAAAACATTCTGTTTGACGGGAAATGAGAGGTGCCCATAAAGTACTCTAGCCTTGTACTGAAGGATAAAGCGTGTCTTGAGGACACCACTTGAGCCATCAGCTGAACAAGAGGCTGTCTTCATGGAGCCACCATTTTTACTTGGAGGAATTACTGACAGACTCACTTTGGCTTCTTGGATTTAGTTGCTTGGCATACCTATTGCAAAAATCAACTGAAGGGATGTGTCAGTTGAAGGTAAACAACTGGCAATATTTGTTGCCAAAGATAAAAGGCCAAAAAAGCAAGGGCCTACACTGAGGAGATAGTACTTTGGAATAAACAACAACGGATTCACCCAGGATATTTTGCATTCTGCTCTGCTTTCAACAAGACATTCCCCCTCGCTCTGGGTGGCATGAGCTACACGTCCCCAATTTCCTGGACCTATTCAGATACCCTTTCAGTGTTGCTAGTGATGCATCCCACACAGCTTTCCAGAACCTTCCCTAGCTGAGGAGAAGCCCAGAGAGTGTGGCCCTCTCTTCGCTTGTGGGGAGGGGAGCATGGCCCACCAAAAAGGAAACTGGAGACCCTCTGCTTCATCTTCATTAACTACATCGTTACATGATTACAACCACAGACACCAGAGTGCAAAATGTCCTGGACTAATCCATACACTTCAGGGGAATCTATGTTTGGTAAGGAAGCTTCTGGTAGCAAATTTTGCAATTGGAATTCATGGTCTTCATAAAGTGCGGCATCGCTGTTTTGGTTTTTATGTTTTATCTTTGCTTCATTTGATTTGTTTTATTTCAATGTTCCAGCTATATAAAGCAGAGGGAAGTTTAGAGAGTCCTCCTGAACAGGGACTGAACAATAACCAATGGGGAAATTTAAGACAACACGGTAATAACCCAAGGGCCTAGGTCACGACTGTTTATAGAAACAGAACGCAAGACTTATATGTAATCCTAAATTTTCTAGTGGCCACCTTTTTAAAAAGTAAAATGACATAGGCAAAATTAATTTTAAAATAATATATTTTATTTCATCCAAAATATTATTTTAATAGATAATCAATATAAAAATATTAACTACATATTTTACATTATTTTCCCATATTATGTATTAGTCTGCTCAGGCTGCCATACCACAGGCCGGGTGGCTTCTACAACAGTAATGAACTGTTTCAGATCTGCAGGCTGGAAGTGTAAGCCCAGGGTGCCAGCAGGTGGGGTTCTGCTGAGAGCCTCTTCCTGGTTTGTAAACAGCCACCTTCTTTAGGTGTCCTCACATGGCAGAGAGAGAGCGCAAGTTCCCGTCATCAGTATCCCACTGTAATGACCTGAGTTAACCCTAATGATTTCCCTGCTCCAAAGTCAATCACATGTGGAGTTAGGACTTCAGCATATGAATTTGGGGGGAGAGGGAGAACACAATTCAGTCCATGGCAGATGAAGTCCTCAAAACCTGTGGAGATGGACTCCTGATTAGACAGGACAGAGCTGAACCAATGGTATTGGCTTCAGAAGTCAGAGCGACTCTGAAACTGAGAGCTCCAACACAAGAGCTGAGGGCTTGATCTTCAGCGGAAAGGCAGTCGCCCTGGGAAGAAGCCATTCTTGTGGCCAACACAGTCACAGCCAGAAACCAAGGTTTACCTGGAGGCAGCCAGGGAAATTGGCTATACACAGCTTAGGAGCAATTATTAGTCTTGGGAACCCAACTATCAGTGTCTGCAGTTTGGTGATGAAATCGAGGGTTTCCTATCCAGCCAGAACCTACTGGAATTTTTCATCAGCTGGGAAAACAGTGGCAAGATTCCTGGAGGTGGCTCTCACACAGAGTGTGCCTGCTCAGCCCCCTGTGAGCTCCGCAAGGACTCCATTCGCCTGGGCTGCAGCATGGCTGGGGGGTGGGCAGTGGGGTGGGGGGTGCGGGGCATGGGGAGAGACAGTAGGGGAGGGGGGTTCCTTTCGGGGGGGGGAACTGTGATGTTCCTCACCAGCAAACACAGACAATATTGCAAACACACCAAGTCCACCACATTATATTCCGTCTATCAAAACTGCCTGCAAATGAAAAACAAGCAAAGAAAGATGATGAAACAAGGAAACAATTCCCTAAGAAACAAAATCCCCTTGATTTTCACAGGGTAACAGCAATGACGCAGGAAAGAAAGAGAGAAAGAAAGAAAGAAAGAAAGAAAGAAAGAAAGAAAGAAAGAAAGAAAGAAAAAAGAAAGAAAGAAAGAGAGAAAGGCAGGCATAAAGTGAGAGGGTTTTTTTTTTTTTAATATAAAAGAATACCTGCTGCAAGAACATGATTGTACATAGAACTAACCGAGGTCATAAATTCAAAAATAATCCAGAAAAAAAGTTCTAATTAATTAAGAAAATTGTTGTGGCTCGTTGAATGGCTGAGGGTTTTCCATTTGCTGGGTATTCAGTTCGGCTGTGGACTTTGTTGGGCATTCTTTTCCCAAGGTTGTGGTAACACTGGGAGACTTGCCAGGGTCTTAACTAGCCAGAGGCAAAATTGGACATGTCCCTTGGGCAGCTCCAGCCTCTCTGACATGAGACTCCGGCGCCTCTCCCTCACTTCTCCAGCAGGTCCCACTGCTCTCCAGGCTCCTGGCCTCCACCAGCCTAGAAGGACACTCAAGTGGGCACATCTGCCCTCCGATGTGAATAACGGCCGTGGAATCTGTTACATTGCTGCCCTGCATCTCTTCTCCTTCCTTCCTGTAACAGCCTTGCTTTTCTCCAGAGAGCCATCTTTCTCACCCTCTGCCCATGCTTAAGATGGAGTTGACCCTCTCCTCCTCCTCCAACCAAATCCAAGACTGGCATGTGACTTGGCATTCCTGAGCCTCATATTCTGGTCCTGGGCCACAGTGACTGGCTAAGGAATGGGCCCATGGCCAAGTCAGCCAGATCAGCAGGTCCCTGCAGGACTTCGCCAAGGGCTACAAGGAAGGCACTGCGGAGACCACCACTTTGCCACCATTTGGGAATAAGACTGCCTAAATGAAAGGAGCAGAGGCATAAACAGATTCAAGAGATGGAGGAATATGTCCTCTTGACATCATTTCTGCACCTGCATCCAGTGCCTTTTTTTAGTAAGCTGGTCTAGACTGGGTCTTCCGTCACTGACAACCAAGAGTCTTCTTCTTTTTTCTTTTTTTTCCAGATTATTTATTTTATATCGAGAAGGAGAGAAAGAGCACCCGTGAGAGAAGGGAGAGAGGGAGAGAAACAGACACCCTGCTGAGGACAAAGCCCAACTCGGGGCTAGATCTCGTGACCCCAAGGTCATGACTGAACCCAATCAAGAGTCAGGCGCTCAACCGACCGCACCACCCAGGCGCCCCGTTGGCAACCAAGAATCTTAACAAATAGAGTGTTGTACTAACTTGACCTTTTAGGAATAGACCCACCATGACCAGAAGAGGATAGTGCTTAAAGCAAACCAAGGGAACACTAAAGAATGCATTGTAGGCACCAATGGTGAATCAGTGAAACTGATACTTACAGGCAGGAAGTTTTCCCAGTGTCCATACAAATTTTTTAAATATCATGTAAATAACAGCCTACATGCACTTTGGACAAAGCCAATTTTGTTGTTTCGCCTTCTCGGGCTTCTAGTTTTCAACTGGTTATTTAAGCCAAGTGTAGAAACCAGCTCAATAAGCCAAGTTCCATTTATTAGAACAAGACCAGGGCTGGGTTCCCTACAAATAGGAGATATAACAGCCATGCCTTATTTGACTAAGGAGAGAGAAAATAACTTTTTTTTCTTTTTACAAAGAGACATGCATTTTACATTGAATGTCTACCCATGAGTCCCAGCAGCAGCCAGTAAAGGAGACAAAGAATGTAATTGCCAATCTACCCTTACTATTACCACCATCCATATAAGACTGTGACTCACTATTACCACCACTAACACCATCACCAAAGATAGTATTACTCACTGCCTTCCCTGGTTCCTCCTTGTTCTCCAGAAATTCACTCTTGTGTCTCTATGATAATGGGAATGGGATTTTCTAGAGGAATTTGAAGGAGGTTGGAGCTGGCTTTTCCTTTAGTTCTTTATGGAAGAGCCTAAACTCAGAGATAGACAATAGAATTTAAGATTTATATTGTGTTTTCACTGAAAATGGGTATATTTTCCACCCCACAGACATTAATTGGCTGCCTGCTATATGTCAGATATTAAAATGAAATAAAGCTCTCAAACTGTACCCCTGGCCATACCATCTTTTAGGAATCCCACCCCTACTGACCCACCGTCATGTGCACCCAAGTGTCTTCCTTTTGGAATTTCAAAGAGACACCTGAAAGGAATTCTAGAGACAGCTGAGAGCATGGAGCTCTTCTAGCCATATTTATGAAGTGACCAAAAATGCAAGGTATTTTATGCCCTAATTGTGGGTAAGCTTTAGTCCTTAGTAATTCCTGCATAGTCTCAGGGTTCCAAGACTGGAGAATACTTTCTCCTAGTGTAGGAGAATCCTGGTTTCCCTACACTTGGTTTGCTCTCCTCTCCCTCTCACAATAAGTACTGGGAAGCCTGTCGCTCTGGTGTTGAGTTGGGGGGAGAAGGGCAGCAGTTATCAACAATAAAGGAGTCCCATGGTCTCTTGGCTAATTTTAAAAGGCTTAGCATGACATGGATTCTTGATGGATAAAGGCAAGATAATGGATTTTTAAAACCTATGATAAACCTATTTGTGGAATGCCTAAAGATAGCATGAGTCAATCTGCCTCAAATTTAGCAGATTTTGCCTCCAGTGTTATTATTTTAAAAGTGTTAATGTGTCATAAAATGGGAGGAGGGCATTTCATTATGTTTTAAATTTTTTTAAAAGATTTATTTATCTATTTATTTTTAGAGAGAAGGAGAGAGTGTGAGTGTATGGGCGGGGGGCGGGAGGGCAAAGGGAGAGGAAGAGAGAGAATCTCAAGCACACTCCCCACTGAGCAGGGAGTCCTCTACCCCAGGACTCCGAGATCATGACCTGAGCCAAAACCAAGAGTGAGAGAGTTAATCAACTGAGCCACACAGCGCCCCTCATTTTAAAATAAAATATACAGTAATTCAAGTAAATAAACATGTCAGTACCTTGAGCGTATGAAGTTAGTGATCATGCTGCTAATCCTGCATCGGAGGCACCTATCTCCCCTTTATTACTTTTGTATGGGGTCCCTTCCTGTTCCACCATTTTATTCACACCTTCAACACAATGACCTTTCGATTTTCCAAACATCAGTCCTACTGCTGGGAAGCGCTCCTTAGTTGCCCTGCCTATACCTCAAATTTGCCATATCCAGAAGGAAAGTTGTTATCTTCCCACATAAATCTGATCCTTCTTTTGTATTCCCCCTGCTCAGTCAATGTCATCAACATACATACCATTATCTGAGCTAGAAGTTACCTTAATCCCCTCCCCCTGCAAGCACCCACCACATTGAGTCCACCATCAAATTGAGTTGATTCTAACTCCATTACAGGTCTATCCCCTCCTTCTTTTGTCCTATTTCAAGATCCCCACCCCACTTTAAAACTGAATGGCCCTCCCAAATATTGAAACTAATCTTCCTTTTTTTTTAGATTTTACTTCATTTGAGAAAGAGAGCAGGAGGAGGGGCGGAGGGAGAGAGAACCCGAAGCAGACTTCCTGCTGAGCACAGAGCCTGATGTGGGGCTCGATATCACCACCCTGAGATCATGACCTGAGCCACACCAAGAGTCAGCCACTCAACCACTAAACCAACCAGGCACCCCTGAAACTAATCTTCTTGATTACAACCTCCCCTTTGTTCCATTATTTATAGGCCAAAGTCACCTTTCTGTAACATTTATCTACTCATTTTATTTTCCTGCTCAAAACTCTTTTCATGTTTTTTTTTTTATTATTATTTGATGTCCTTCTGTCGATCTTCTTCAGGGAAATTCATTCTTTGTAAGATCCAATTCAAATATCACCTCCCCTATGAAGACTTTCCTGAATCCCTCAATCGGTTTCAAACTCTCCTCTTTCTATAGTCC
>ML108645.1:29481-90968 GCA_003697995.1 Taxidea taxus jeffersonii
CCCCTGGCAAAGCCCACCAACACTCGACTGAAGTTCAGATTTCTTGTTCAGAATCCCAAAAACTTGTAAATGGGATTTGCCATCAATGTGATCTTGAAAATCAAATGGGCTTTTGCCTCTTCACAAAAACGTAAAAGGGGGTTCAGTTAGCTTGAAGCTAATAAATAGTTCCGCTTTATTGTATGATGAGTATCATCTAGCACCTTGGGTTTTTTTATTTTTTAAAGATTTTATTTATTTGACAGAGAGAGATCACAAGCAGGCAGAGAGGCAGGCAGAGAGAGGAGGAAGCAGGCTCCCTGCTGAGCAGAGAGCCCGATATGGGGCTCCATCCCAGGACCCTGAGATCATGACCTGAACTGAAGGCAGATGCTTAACCCACTGAGCCACCCAGGCGCCCCTCATCTAGCACGTTGCATGACTAATTAAACAATCTGGAATTTGCTTTGAAGGCTAAGCCATTCTTAATAATTTTAAATTACTGACTGTTTAAGCTGGAAATAATACTCCCGATTGTTAAGAAACTTTCAAAGAGCTTTGGCCATTAGATAGAGCTTTCATAAAACAGTTTAAGCATCTGCTGGTTTTCTCCATCTAGAAATACCCACAATTCTTAGTCATTCAAAACCCTATTAGCTAATTTGTGGGTTTCCTGATCTTCGGCTTCCTATTCCTTCTTGAGACTTGATTTGACTCTCTGTGACCCCCTCAGGCAAAGCGGAGCCGGACAGAGAGTGAAGGTGAAGTCAAATGAAATTTCAAAACACATTTTTAGTCATCTGCTTCGGGGTAGATGTTAACTCTTCCTGGGCCCTTTCTCACTAAAGAAGTGTACACTTAACCTTTGAACAACATGGGTTTGAACTGTGGGGGTCCACTGACACGTAAATATCTTTGAAAAATACGGTACAGTACTGTAAATATATTTTCTCTTCCTTATGATTTTTTAACAACATTTTCTTTTCTCTACCCTAATTTGCTGGGAGGGTATGGAATCTAATACATATAACATACAAACATGTGTTTGTTTAACATACAAACAATGTATTCATCAACTGTTTATGTTATCAGTAGGGTTTCTGGCATATAGTGGGCTGTTAGTGGTGAGGTCTGAGGGAGTCAAAAGTTTTATGTGGATTTTCAGCTGTGGGGAGTTGGGGCTCCCAACCCCCACATTGCTCAAGGATCAACTGGATTTCACATTACATTTCCCACTGAGATGATACTGTTTCCATTGGGCACATGATGTTGTCAGCCTACTTGGCGGGGTCCATGTCTCAGTAATTCCATTTCCAAAGCACAGATCAAGCATTTTGTCTTTTTTTATAAGCAAAGCTGGGTAGGAAAGTGGCTTGAACCCAATGACTAATAAAAGGTTATCAAGATCATGTGATAGTTGTCTTTCTCCAGTTGACTTATTTCGCTAAGCATAATACGCTCTAGTTCCATCCATGTCGTCGCAAATGGTAAGATTTCATTTCTTTTGATATGAGGAAGTGGAGATGCAACGGGGGTGGGGGTTAAGGTGGTAGGAAAAGGAAAAATGAAACAAGATGGGATCAGGAGGGAGACAAACCAAAAGAGACTCTTAATGTCATAAAACAAACTGAGGGGGGTGGGGGGGAGAGGGGTTGGGAGAGGGTGGGGGGGTTACATTATATGTTTAAATTTTTAAAAAGCTTAAATAAAATTTTTTTTAAAAAGGCTATCAAGAACTCATGCTCTAATCTGAAAGCTGCTAACAGACTAGATCTTAAAAGCTTTCACCACAGGAAAGAAATATATGAATATGGATGGCAGTGGATGTTAACCAGATTTATTGTGGTGATCATTTCACAATAAATACAAATCATTGAATCATTACTAATATAATATTATATGTCAATTGTACCTCAATTTAAAAAAAATTGGCAAATAGGCCCATCCATTTTTTTTTTTAAGATGTGTTTATTTACTCTAGAAAGAGCAGGGTGGGGGCAGAGGGAGAAGGAGAGAATCCTCAAGCAGACTCCCAGCTGAGCACAGAGCCTGACAGGGGGTTCCAGCCTAAAACCCTGAAATCATGATGAGCCAAAATCAAGAGTCAGAGTCACCCATGCACCCCAGACCCATCCATTATTAAAAGACAAAGTCCAGTTGCTTGCAAAGCAATGTCTCTGTAGGGGAACGCAAGGATAAGTCAAACACTTGGAGACTTCTACTGAGGATTACTTTCTGAGACCTACAAACTACAAATATGGCAGTTTTCAACTTTCTGGTCTCAATACCTCTCCACACTCTAAAGGTTTACTGAGGACTCCAAACAGCTTTAGCCTAGAGAGTTTACACCTAGCAATATTTACCATATTAGAAATTTAAAGAGTATTTTTAATTTAATTTATTCATCACTTAAAATAACTATAATCAATCCATAACACAAATTTTGTGGTTAAAAAAAAAAAAAAGACTCTATTTTCCAAAACCAAAGAATATTTGCTGAGAAAAGCATCATTGTTTTACTTTTTTTTTTTCTTTTTGCAAATCTATTTCATATCTGACCTAACAGAAGACAGCTGGATTCTCGTACCTGCTCTGCATTTAATCTGTGATATGTTGTTCTGGTTGAAACATCTGAAGAGAACATGACTTTCAGCTGGAAAAAAGAAGACCTTGCAGATGCCCTGAGAGCTGCCAGCTCGATGATAAACCTCTCCCTACCATACATCATTCATTGTGTGACTCAAATCCAGGGTTTCACAGGCTTACATCAGCACAGTCTTACTGATGGGCTTTGAAATAGGGAGTCTTGTGTTGGAATGCTGTCTCCATCAATTCTGCCTACATGTTCTCCCTCTTCTATTAGGATGGTTTGGGGGAGGATTTCAAAATGCTTGATCCTTTGTTGATATAGTAAGCACTTAATAAATGCTCATTTTTGTCCTTTGTCCCTTCTCCTCTGTGGTGATCCATGTTATGCCTTAATTTGACTGGACCATGGGATGCCCCATAGTCTCATCAAACAATAAGTCTGGAAGCATCTGTGAGGGTGTTTCAGCTAACAGTTGAATCTGTGAGCTGAACAGATGGCCCTCCCCAGTGTGGGTGGGCCTCCTCCCACCCACTGAGGGCCCCCGTAGAACAAAAAAGTGAAAGAAGTTTGAATTGCCTCTCTCTATTTGACTACTTGAGCTGAGACATTAATCTCCTTTTGCCCTTGGATTAGAAGCTACACAGTCAGTTCTTCTGGTTCTCAGGCCTTCAGACCTGGACTGGAATTCACACCACCAGATTTCCTGGGTCTCCAGCTGAAGAGGGCAGATCATGAAACTGCTCATTTTTCATAACCACATAAGCCAATTCCTAATAATAAATCTCATTCCAGGGTTTATAGATAGCCTCTATTGTTTCAGTTTCTCTGGAGAATTCTGACTGAATACATCTTATCTTTGCCATTTTTCCCCCTCTACTACTATCTGATCACTAACTAAGCATAGCCCTTGTCACAGTCGTCTGCTTCATAGCACGCATCCATTGAAGGCCTGATATCCACGCCCCCTCCTTCTGGTTACAGAGTGCCATTTTCAGTTGGGTGGTTTGGGTGGCATTATCTCCAGGGGTGGGCTTAGTTCCAGGGATAGATTATGATAGGCTTGCTCCAGTCAAGATCGACCCAGCAAAATGATTTATTCAAGGATAACAGGAATCCAGTAGAGGAAAAGATTTTACTCTCCCTCTAGACTTGATAGTGTGTGTATGTGGAACGTAGGTTGCCGCAACCATCTTACTCCATGAAAGGAGCCTGGTTGTGGTGGTAGCTGGCTCTCACACAATGCTCAGCTAAGAAACTAGAAACTGTCTAGCTCTAAAGCAAGCTCCCCGCAATGTCAAACCTTCCAGGGACTCCCAGTTCTGTGAGCCAATACATTTTCTTTCTGCTGAGGTTTGGCTCAGGTTTTCTATGACTTTCACTGTGTAGAGTCCTGATAGATTTTTCTTTTTTTTTTTTTTTTAAGATTTTATTTATCCATTTGACAGAGATCACAAGTAGGCAGAGAGGTAGGGGTGGGGGGTGGGGGGGTGGAAGCAGGCTCCCTGCTGAGCAGAGAGCTCTATGTGGGGCTCGATCCCAGGACCCCCGGATCATGACCTGAGCAAAAGGCAGAGGCTTTAACCCACTGAGCCACCCAGGCTCCCTGATATATTTTTCAATACAAAATCTTTTTCAGAATTGTTCTGATAGCATCTCCTAAACTTGGTACCTCAGCGGCTAAACTTGGATGAGGCTACCGTAGCCATCCAGCCACTACTCATGCCTGCACAGGGAAAAGACTACACAATGAGATAGGAAAATCCCATCCTGATGGCATTCTTTGAGCTCCTAAAAAACCATCAGAGTCTGCTGCCCTACACTCTTCAATTATGTGAGCCAATAAATTACCTTCATGCGTAAGCTGATTGGGCTTCAGTGTTCTGACACCCATAACCAAAATGTTCCTAACCAAGACACTAGCAATGACAGGTGTCCACATAGGGCCGTGAATGATTGTACCACCATCAAGTCCCCAGACCCTAAGTAAAAATATCCCTGAAACATTTTCTTAAGATCTTAATTTTTGACATTAGCTTGGATGGTTTAGCTAAGGAAAAGCTGAAAAACAAATTCTGTTCGCCATGGTTTCATACAAAACCCACTACCTTTACGTCCATATTTGTCTTGGTTATCGCCATCCTCCGTCCAAGATGTGGAGCACGATGATTTTTCTCACACTCTAATACATATTTTGATATACTTTGCCCCCTTTCCAACTTTCTAGCAAATCTCTTAATTTTTCTTTTTCAAATGACTGGAATCTCTTGAGTGAAATTCATTCTCTCAGCCTCGCTGTAAGCAGAGATGCATTTAGAAAATGCTGCTGCATGGAATATGTTTTTGAAACTTGTAATCCACCAAGAGAAAATCTCCATTTCAGCTAAGCTACTCCCAGGGTGCCAGGAACAACTAAAGGCAGAGAACTTTACATTTCCAGCTTGAACTATCCTGGTTGGCGCTCAACTTTCAGCACGTTCCCTGAAAATAAAGAAGACAGAAGTTCCTTGCTGACTTCCTCCCAGTATTGCCCTGGTTGGCGCTCAACTTTCAGCATGTTGCCTGAAAATAAAGAAGACAGAAGTTCCTTGCTGACATCCTCCCAGTATTGCCCTGGTGAGGGCAGCCTATTGGCTTCAGCATAAACCTGGTCTCCTGAAAAGGAAGTTGAGTTAGTCATTGAGTAGAGAACCGGTCCACAGACATCAATCAAGACTGAGCTGGACATGGCGTCCGATTTATCTAACTTGGCTATCACCACAAATCACACCAGATGATTGTCAGTTTCCTGTTTCCTTCTGTGCTTTGCTTTATCAGGCCACCACACCACAGGGAAGCTGAAACTCTCTCTCCACCCCTGCCATACCACCCGCCTGCTCTCTGTGGGGAGATGCAAGGTTCATGGGCCCTGAAGTTAATACCAGTTGAGGTCCCTTTTTTAGAACAAAAGTAAAAGTGAAATTTTGTAAGTGGCCTGTGCAGGTGAGGAGCCCAGAAGCTTAAGTTTCACTGGCTTCATGGGAAATCCATCCCTGTCCCCACTGAAGAAGAGGGATCCCATGTCTATGCAGTACCTTGAGGATGTAGGTACTTAATAAATGCCCTTTGAGTACCAAGAATTCAAGCTTTTCCTACATTCCTCTAAGTTTCTTTCTGCTTTATCTTGACTTTTTCATGGAAAAAAAAAGGGAGATAATTCTGTTTCTTTTGAAAACCAAACAGGAAACTCTCAGAAACTACAACAAAACTCAAGAGAATTCTAGAATGTTCTATGTAAAAGAAATGGTAACAACTGTGCTATAAAATCTTCTTATTTCTAGATTAAAAAAAAAAAAAAAAACAGGCCAAAGGCCATGCAGATAATAGAAAGGTCAGGATGAAACTCAGCACCTTTGACAGTAACACCCACCAACACATTCCCCCATCTTTTATTTCTCTTGAGGCCCAGCCCTGCCTTCCAATAACCTCAGTGAAAGAGTAACTCTCTCTTACACGTTTTGAGGAAATGTTTTCTCCAGATCTCCCCTTTAGGGAGAAATAAGAGTATTAGAAGTGTTGTAATCAGTCTGAAGCCTAGTTTAATCATTTCCCAACTATATGATCTTAAGATCAGTTACTTAATCATACTGACCCTCTCTGTCTTCCATGACATAAAAATGACACACCTGCTTGACAAGACTGCACTTTGGGATGGAGACTATTTCTTGTGGTACTTCCAGTTCAAAATGCACACCATGCAAATGGATCTGCCCCAGTCCCTCCCAAGATTCCCGCCACCCAAGAAAAGTATGGAAGTACAAAAAGGAACCCACCCGAAAAGAGAACAGGAGAACAGTTGCCAACAAAGGAGAGATTTCAACCAACCTCCACAAATTTCTGAAACATAGAAAGTGGATAAGGGCAGCTAGACCAGAGAAAGAGGTACAGGAAGCCCCATCCTCTAAGGGATGAGGGCAGGGTTAGTGTGCAATCTGCCACACAGAGGGCCCAGAGTCAGAAGATTCTACCCCAAGTGGGAGTGAGGAGGGGGAGATTAATAGGATATCTCCAAACTGTACACACAGCCCAGCCCGGATTTCCAGCCTCCCCACCTTTCCCCACCTTCATGCAGATTATCCTTAGGGTGAGACATCCTCAACACTTTGGCAAAGCCACTGAATAAATTACCTCAGGGGAGCTAATGGCTTCCCCCATGGGGACTGGCTGATGCCTCTGAGTAAGACCCTTCCCATAAAATGAAGAATGCCAATTTTCCGGTGGAAAGAAGTGATGTGTGTGTGTGTGTGTGTGTGTGTGTGTGTGTGTGTGTATTCGTACATGCACAGCTGTGGGAGAAATCCAAACCAATCACCCAAGGCTCCTTTCTTAAATGCAAACACACAACCCAAGACCACCAGGTCTAGAGAGACTACACAGCAGCACCAAAGAAGAAGACCAAGAGAGACAAGCAAGAAAATGTAGAGGAAACAGAAAATTCCAAAAGCAGAAGAGATGCTTTTAAAAAAAACCCTATTATTATAACGAGAGATCTAAGAAAATAACAATGGGAAGCTATGAAAAAAGGAACAGAGAACAAGAAACATGATGTGGGGAGAATCAAAAGCATAATTTCTTTGATTAAAAATAAATTTATTGGGATGCCTGGGTGGCTCAGTTGGTTAAGCGGCTGCCTTCGGCTCAGGTCATGATCCCAGCGTCCTGGGATCGAGTCCCACATCGGGCTCCTTGCTCAGCAGGGAGCCTGCTTCTCCCTCTGCCTCTGCCTGCCTCTCTGTCTGCCTGTGCTCGCTCTCTCTCTCTCTAACAAATAAATAAATAAATCTTTAAAAAAAATAAAAAATAAATTTATTTTTATAAATAAATAAATTTGAAAATAAAGTTGAAGAACTCTTGCAGAATGTACAAATAAGAGACTAGAAAAGTCACCCAGGAGATCTTACCGCTAAGAGAAGTCTCAAGAAACTGCCAGCACAGAAACCAGAAACATTTTAATAGATAATAACAGGGGAGAAGAGTAAAGAAAAAAAACGAGGAGCCACTGCTCTGAGCATCTTAGTGTTACCCAGCTCTTAGATACCATTGGGATTGTAACCATATACACATATGACACAGTGTTTTCCCAGTAAGTAAAAAGTCTTCTGTTCTTTGCATATTTCCATTCTGGGTATGCCTTAAGACTGTGGTATCTTTGGGGAGCTTTAAGATTCCCATAATCTTTGTCAGCTTCTCAAACCTCCCACCAATAAGCAGGCATGATTTCTACGTGAAAGCAAATTCAAGACAAGCCCTCCATGTCACTCTCCCTTTTATAATTAAATTGCCATCCTGTGCCCCGACCTAGAAATTCTGGAGTCACTTCTGCTGTGGTCTCCCCTTGATCCAGTTGTGTAAGGGATATATATTAACCTGTCTCCACTCAAGCTCAACCATCTAAAACAGGTTATCTAACCTCCGTTCAATTTCCTTGCATTCATACAAAGCCAGTAGAAAATCTTCCTTAATAACAAGCCAGCTACCTCTGTCAAAAGGCTGAATTATAACAATGCTTACCTTTGTGTTAAGGGCTTGTTTTATGCAAGGCACTTTCTATGTTTTTGGTCTAATTACTGCAGCCCTGTAGACAGATATTATTATGCCCAATATTTAAAATGTTAAAATTTAAGGGAGTTAAATAATTGCTCAAGGGCAAAAATGTTGGTAAGTAGAGGAGCAAGAATTTCTGCTCAAGGTTATCTGACTTCAAAGTCTCTGCTGCTTACATTCCCCATAGAGCTGCCCTAATAACTTATATTTGCATTATATTTTATAAGTACATTTATGTTGTATTCCTGTTTTATTGTTTTAATGACCCTATTACATAGGCCATTATTCCCATTTTACAGTTGAGAATACTGAGGCCCATAGAAGTTAATGATTTGCCCTTGATTACACGATACAGTCTGTGTTCACTGGTTCTTATTACCAACAGGCACCTGTTTGTTTTTTTTTAACTTCACTTTTCTGCTCAATTTTCATCATTCAACAAACATTGTACTCTTATGAAATGTCAGATGTCTCTACAAGTGTGACTTTTTTATTTCTGCTGCCAATTTCTTCATGGTCAAACCCTTCACTGTATCACTCGTCATCACCCTTAATCTGGCCAAAAGGCTCACCCTTCATCTCTGACAGGTAGGTCTCCCAGCTGTGCATACACTTACACTGCTTGTGCCCATCTTTAAAACTCTGCCTAGCACCCACTCCTCCCAGACATGCTGAGATGCCAAGATGCCCTGTTGTTTCTATCTGCCCAACTTCTTCCCATTAGTTCAATGCTCATCTCAGATTCATCAAGAGGATCTATCTTCCTTATTCCATAATATTCATGTTTATTCCCCTATATGTTTGCCATTATACTTATTATATTATTACAATATTCAACTGGACACTCATCTTATGTTTTTTTAATTCCCCATGAAGGCGTTGTGTTTTCAACCCTTTATAAGCTCTTTGAAATCAAGGATAGAAACACATTATTCTTTACACCTTCCCCACACCCAGCACTTAGGACCTAGAAGGTGCAGCGTTCCTAGTAAGTGCTCAATGAACACTGAGGAGCTGAATGTACAGCTTTGGAGTTGTTTGTTCCCAAGTGAAGCATCTCTCCTCCCAGGGAAAGCTTGCCAGGTCCTCGTGACTCTCCTTTGAGTCACTTGCTCCTCTCCCCCACATTTTCCAGGCATATTTTTCCCACTGACCTGGTGTTCTGCTGTGCCCCATGCATATTCCTCATTTGTCTTTACTTTCTGCTCTTTCACAAAAGCAAAATGTGAAATGATCCATGCTTTCATTGGCACAGTTCTGTCTTGGGGTTTTTTTTTCCCCCTAACTAAACCATTCATGTGGAGGAAGCTTTTGATCCAGGATTCAGATATTCAGTCACATTTTACATAACCAGAAACCATGCTAGGTGGTTATGTAAACTCTGGTGTTGACTTGAATAGCCAGAGAAGAGTCTTTACAATTTAGGTTAAGCATGTTGTCAGTTTCCATTCATTTCTGGTGGTCTGAATGTCAAAGTTATCCCACATGGTGCCATCAAACATATCCATGGGTGTGTCAGGGGAGACTATTTAAAGACAAGAAAATATTTGCCAGACCCTTTTTCTGGGGGGTTGGGGATAATGTGTTTTTTTTTTAATATTTTATTTATTTATTTGACAGACAGAGATCACAAGTAGGCAGAGAAGCAGGCAGAGAGAAGAGAGAGAGGGGGAAGCAGGCTCCCCGCTGAGCAGAGAGCTCAATGCGGGGCTCGATCCCAGGACCCTGGGATCACGACCCGAGCCAAAGGCAGAGGCTTTAACCCACTGAGCCACCCAGGCGCCCCGGGGATAATGTGTTCTTATTATCACATACGATGCCTAAGAAGAGATCGAGTTTGCTTGTATAGTTTAGCGAACAACTGTTAGAAAAGAGAAATTAGACCAAGTGTCCCATTACAAAGCAGAGCACAAGGTCAAGATTTAGAGAAAGTGTCTTCATTTGTATTAAAATGTCCAGGTGAGTAGCCACTTCTCTAGACACTGGTGAAGTAAGAGATGTTGTGCTCTTGTAGACGACCTTGTATTTTAGCAAGGACTGCTTTTCTATACACACATTCACCATCACTTAGCAAAGACAATTCTGAGGACTTCTGAAGGAAATGACAACTAGAGAGAGAGGCACGGTGACAGCAAATGAAGAAACTTGGGAGCCAAAACACAAACTAACATAAGTCCACACAAAAATATCAGTGGGCTACTTTCAAACCCAAAGTTCCTATCTTCAGTTTTGGAGTTGTTCCACTTGTCTTTAGGACTTTGCTCTTCAGCCCTCTACTTTGGCTTCCCTAAAAAAAAAACCCGTTGCACATATAAGCTGACTTGAACTCGTGTCAATAGGCTTCTACCTAAAATAGTTGGCCCGTTCATTTTTCATAGGACCTCCTAAGTGTCATATGTGACAGTTTTGTGCCATGGATTTGACATTTGGTCAAGCCACCATGAAGGACGTATCCTACATGCTTTTTATCTTAATCTGGCAACGCATTCATCACTGTGGCCTCTGTTGGGGCTTGCCAACCCTGAGGACAATATTTGCGAAGTGATTAGTGAGAGGAATCTGTGCTTTTTGTATTTTGAAGGGGGCAAGGAAGGCTGCCATCCCAGAGATTCTACCTATATAGAATTTCAAGAAATTTTTCAGCCTGATTAGTAGAGTGAGCTCACTGGTGTCTCCTGGTCAGTCATATTGGTCTGTAGAAGGTATCTTTCAGAATAAGAAAGTGCCAGTCCCTATAGAAATCATTGAAAAGATTTTTAGAGGCAATAATACAAGAGTTATGTCAAAAATCTTCCCGTCTGAAAGAAGATAGGGTATATGTACACAATGAAATTACTCAGCCATAAAAAAGAATGAGATCTTGCCATTTGCAACAACATGGATGGACCTAGAGGGTATTATGCTAAGTGAAATAAGTCAGACTGAGAAATACAAATACCATATGATTCCACTTATACGTGGAATCAAAAAACAAAACAAATGAACAAAGAAACAAACAAAAAGCCATACAGACTCTTAAATACAGAGAACAAACTAGTGGTTGCAGGGACCAGGGGGTTGATTAAGATCAATCTTTTGTTCGCCTGAAACCAATGTAACATTGTAGGTCAGTTACACTTCAATAATAAAATAAATGATAAAAAAAAAAAACTTCCCATCTGAAGTTGTCAATCGAAAAGCAACAGCAAAATTTGCAAAGCAAAAGATGGAGAGATTCATCAGTACAATATTTAAACTGCCTTATTTCAAAGAAAAAACTAGTAATAAATCCACAAATGGGAAAAATATTCAGAGTTGTTACGTCAGAAAGATGGTTACTATTTCTACAATATGAAGAACTTTTACAACTCAATAAGAAAAACACTAAAACACCAGTAAGTAAGTAGATTAAAGATAGAAATAATTTTACAAAAGAGGAAGTTCAGCAATTATAAGCATAAAAATTATCAACCTAACAAGTTATTAAAATTTAAATAAAAAATATAAGCCATTTTCTCTTATCATATAGCTATTTTTTGAAGGGCAATACTCAGTAAGAGTTTGCTAAAAACATCAATGTTGTCTGAAATTTTTTCCAAAGCTAGCATGAAAATGTCTAGCTTTGGAAAAAATGTCAACAGAAATTATCAAGGATCTAATATAATGATTTTATTTCTGAGTATCTCTCCCAAGGAAATAATTTAGACTAGGAGGGAGAGCTATTTGCAGAAATGTTTAGCGCAATGTTTTTTAAGGCCAGGATAGACTGTATAATTTAAAATATTTTTCCAATTATTAAGAAAAAATTGAGAATAGTTAACACATTTGAGTACTTACTCTTTGCATGAAATTGTCCAAAAGGTTAATATGGTTGAATAACTTAGCCTCATAAAAATCCTACCAGGTAGATGTACTATTCTTATCTCATTTTACAGATGAAGTGACCAAGGCTCAGAGAGATTCAGTAACTTCCTTAAGGTTGAACAGTAAGCAGCGGGGCCAGGACTGGCACCAGAAAGCCATTTCTGAACTAGTAACCTACATTCCCTCTTTTGTTAAATAGTAGTCTCATTGTAAACACAGGTAAACATCACAAAATTTATAATTACCCATAATAATCAAGACAATCAGTATTTCCTTTTAGTCATTTGGAAATGCATATATAAAATCCTATCATATAATTCTGTCTCATGCTGCATTTATTTAACATTATAGATTTTTTCCATTCCTTCCCATAAATCATGTTCTGCATGATATTATAACATGTAGATGTCTATGGCCATTTAGTTTGCCTCTGCTTTTAATTACTTTATTTATTGACACAATAAACATCTTTATACATAACTTATGTCTGAGCTTCTGTTTTCTAAGATCAGAAGTTTCTGGTTTTGGAGACATATACCAAGGAAAAAGTATACAGTTTTAAGTTTTTGACATATACTTTCAAAGCATTTTCCAGAAAATATCTTTCAATTTATTTTCCTTTTAAGGATATCTAATAATTCCCATAGTACTACAGCCTACCAATATAACTTTTTGAAATCATTAAGATGGTTAATTTAATAGGCTAAAAAATAATATCTTGTTGCCATTTTACTTGTCAGTTCTTAGTCATTAATAGATATCAAATACTTTTTTAAAGATTTTATTTGTTTATTTGAGAGAGAGCATGAGTGGGGTGTGGGGTGGGCAGAGAGAGAGGGATAAGCAGACTCTCCACTGAGCAGGGAGCCCAATGTGGGGCTCAATCCCAGGACCCTAGGACTTGACTTGAGTGGAAGGCAGACACTTAACCAACTGAGCCACCAAGGTGTCCTTAGATATGAACATTTGTCATATATCTAATGGCCACTCATATTTCTTCCTCTCTGCAATTGCACATTCATATTCTTTGCCCATTTTTTATTTAATTGGAGGGTGACTTTCAATCATATGAGTTCTTTATATATTAAGAATAGTATTCCATTTACACTACCTTCTCATTACCTAGATTTTTAAAGCCTTTGTTTACTTTCTCTAAGTATTATTTATAAACATAAAAAATTGGAAACATGTTCACTGTACTAGAGAAATATTAAATACATTATGCTACACTCACCTGATGGGATATCATTCACTGGTGAAAATGTTCCTGAGAAGTATTCAGTAATACAGGAAAATGTTTATTTTTTGGTGTTACAGGAAAAGAAATAATGAGTTAAATGTTCAGTATCACAAAAAAAAACAAAAACAAAAACAAATAATATACACAAAGAGACTGGAAGAAAATAAGCTGTTAACAGTGATGATTTTTTTAGTATGGGGATTTTTCTTTTTTTTTTGTAGGGGGCTAGTATTTTCCAGGTTTTCAGTGGTTAGAATTCACTTTTTTTTTTTTTCTTTTTACAAGACCAGAAACAAGAGACTTGAAGAAGAGGGTGGAGAAGAAAGATAACATCCTAAAATAACAAAAAAAAAAAAAAAAAGGAAAAGGAAAAGAACTAAAGAACTAAAGAACTAATCTTCCCCACAGCACTGTACATTACTGTGAGCTCTAGGAGAACTTCTCTAGAAAGCGCTTCTCAAACTTGAATGTCTTGCTCTGCACATAGCCCAGCTACAGAATGCTCCAAGCTGAAGGCTGGAACATCCCTGTCTGTCCTTCCCTGGTCTTTTCTGGTCCTGACCAAGGATGAGGAGGACCCTATCTCCTCACAGACCAGAGGGGATGCCTTGACCCCAGAGCGCACTAGGGATGGGGCTGCGTTCCAGGACTCCAGGGCTCTCAACTGACTCCTACCTGAAGAAAGTTCAACCCACAGCTGAAGATCAAAGGCTAGTGCTCTACCTTCCCAGCCTGGAGGCTACACACCAGTGGCTGACTCACGAGGGCGCACACCTTCACAAGCTAATATCCACCAGTTCCTAAAAAGGAGAGGAAGACCAGGCAGGGTACAAATCCCTGTGAGTTAGTTTTCCAATTCTCCTTTGACCAGATTATGTTTTACCTTATCAGGGTCTTACAGCCCTTTGTGATAGGAGTCACAAAGACCTTTAAAAAATATATATATATATTTATTTATTTATTTATTTGACAGAGATCACAAGTGGGCAGAGAGGCAGGCAGAGAGAGAGGAGGAAGCAGGCTCCCTGTTGAGCAGAGAGCCTGATGTGGGGCTCAATCCCAGGACCCTGGGATCATGACCCGAGCCGAAGGCAGAGGCTTTAACCCACTGAGCCACCCAGGCACTCCCACAAAGACCTTTTTAGTTAAAGACTACTATTATCCTCTTTTCCTTTCTTTCTTTTTCTTTTTTTTTCTTTTAATTACTGTTGAACTCAAAACATTTCTCCAAAAATCATGATGTTCCTCAAAGATAAGAAAGGTAATTAAGGACCGGAATTTCCATTCCCGTATGGCAGGTAATGGTGCCAGTTCTCAGCCCAGGCTGCCCATGAAAACCACCTGAGGAACTCTACAAATGCTTGGCCCTGCAAGGGTTTAAAAGCACCCAAAGCCACACAGCCAGCAAATGCCAACATGCCCAAGGCCACGTAGCCAGTCTCCAGGGCTGGTCCAGGACCCTTTCCACCACTCCAGGCTGCGTCTCTATTTAAAATCATCCTCTTTATTTTCAAAGACGGCAAAGAGAGAGTTAAAATATCTCACCCAAATGTCCCCCTCACTCATACAGGATGAAGCAGAGCTAGATTGAATAATATAACGGGAGCCTAAGGCCGTAAGCCACAGCCCGAGCATCCTTTGCTATTAATAGAACACTGTTTACATTGGAATGGAAGAGCTTTTTAATGGAATCGGTGTATGTGCAGAATAATGTTCAATCAGTGGAAGACTGAGAAAATATTAGGGGGAAATTTGCTGCTACTCTCATTATTAATTTGTAATGGGTCTTTAATACAGCAACAAAGGAAAACATCTTTGACTACCTGTTAAGCCCATAGAAATAATGAGAGAAAATCACTGTGCTAAACGGCATTTTAGAGACAATCACTGGAGTTGGATTTAGTGGTGAAAATTCTATCAGAAACAAACTGAAAACAAAAACTCTATCTTTAACAACGTGCATGGCCTGATGTTAAAAAGAATCAGTGGACCCGAAGGGAATAGCTGTGATGATGTGAAGTCATCGTGTGAGAAGTTCATCAGTTAATGAAGAGAACACAATCGATTCAGTGAGGTAAAGTTTAATTGGTAATTTATTACAATTTTATAGATTGGAAAGAAAGGAATCAGAAACACGGCCTGGGAAGAAACAAGAATGGATAATTTGGTGAGTTAGATGTGTATTTACACGGGAAAATGTCTCAGATCCTCTGGGATGATAAAATATCTGTTGAAAGAAACATAAAAGGAAGATGATGGGAAATTTAATAAACCCAAATTATGGAATGTGTTTCTTTCCATAGCACAATTCGGTTGTGGTTACCTACAGTAGATAAAGAAAGATCGAGCAAGGCGATAGAAAAAGAAGAAAAAGTTTAATCTTCCTCCTGAAAAATATCTAGTAAGCAGGCAGTAACATTTACTCTTAAATGGTTGCTCTCCATTACACGCACTTACTTTCTGTTACCCTAAAAGCCCGCACAGGTCAAGTTAGGGAGTCAAGAGCATTTCGCCAGAATGGAAACTGGCAATGGGGGTGGGTGGTCAGGGAACGACCGGGGGGTGTGGGTGCGTTCCGTTTCTGTCTGTCCACAAATCTGTCGTTCAGTGACAGGTTCACAGAACAAAACTGCTCAGCAGCTGGAGACAAGTTCAGCGGGTTTCTGGACCAAAGAGGGAACTCACGGAAATGCCAATCTATCCACAGTCAACTATTAGTAAAAGAGTGTAGATGACAGATTTGGAAGGGCCCACTGAAAGCCCAGTTGAAATATTTAGTTGCAAAAGGAGACCAAAAAAAAAAAATTAAGAAAAAAAAAAGTCCAGAGGTGGGGAGCGGGGAGCAAACTGTGGCCCCCCGAGGGCCTGCGAGCCTGACATCAGGGACCATCCAGGGCAAGCGCTGATGGGCCGGTGGGCTCTGCCTCCCCCACCATTTTTGCCGCAAAATGGAGCCTTCCCACAGCTGTTTGGACCAGCTTGTGGCACATTGTTGTGTCTGTTAAATATAATTAAGAACTGCTTGCTCTAGGGGAAATGAAGGATTTGATTAAGGGGGAGTGTTTCTTCTTCCTTTCTTCTTTCTTGTTTTTGTTCAGCCTTATCCAAATTTTTTTTTCCCTGTTTCTTAAATCACATCACGTTCTGGGGCAATCTTCGCTTTTTGTTATAGAGGACCAAATGCCAAAGGCACATATTTATGGCATGTGAGGAGTGTGTGTGTGTGTGTATGTGTAGATGAAATAAAGGAAGCTTGGAGAGGGGAGCTCATCTCAAAGTGGTTTATTTTGGACTCCCCCAAAAAAAGCAACAAAGAAGAAAGTCATAAAACCAAAACTGAAGCAGATTATGAAGAACTCCGAGCAAATGCCAAGTGGAGTGTTCCCCAGGCTCTGAACAGCATTTGCACTCCGCGGCTATAATTTCTTTGTTAACAAGTCAACCCTCCCAGTCCTCTCTGTGGCTTCTGGTGTGTCACGATTATATACCACTACGGAACGACCGCGGAGGGTGGGCTGGGGAAGGAGGATACATGACACCATCCATCAATCTTTTACAAACCACAAGTTCTAAAAGAGCACTGGATTTATGAGCAAACAAGTCTGGGGGAGCCCCAGCCAAGTCGTGCAAGATGGAGGAGAGTTTGGGATGACTGGGAGCACGTCAGAACTGAAGAATGAGGAGGGGGAGGTGGCCTGACAAAATGGGTCTTTCTTGGGGCCACTGGGTGGCTCAGTCGGTTAAACCTCTGCCTTCCTCTCAGAGTGCTGGGATCAGGTCCCGCATCCTGCTCCCTCCTCAGCGGGGAGCCCGCTTCTCCCTCTGCCTGCAGCTTCTCCTGCTTGTGCTCACTCTCTACTCTCTCTGACAAATAAATAAATAAAATCTTTAAAAAAAAAAAGAAAGGTCTTCCTTGCAGACTAATCATTTCTGATCGTCATCCGACCACCATCCAATGTCAAGAGTGTTGTTCAGCTTTTTTGTCCTTTAAAAATAAGCAAATAAATATGATATGCCCATAAATGTGATTGATACTTGTAGTGTGCTTTAGTTAACTAATGTCCCAGTAAGGACATTTGTATTCACTTGACTCTCAGTAGGTGTATTTGAGGGATCCACTCTGTGGGTTGGGCAGGACGTTGAACGCTGTAGGTGTTCAGTAAATATGAGGGTATTGAACTGGTGGCATTCTGCATAATTGTGGTTTCTCTTTCCATCGCCCTTCTCCTTCTCCTCTATTGTCCCATCAACTATCAGATGCTCTACATGCCCCCAAATATTTTTAAATCCATCCTTCTTTCCCCATTGCCAGAACTGCACTCATTCCCAACAATCACCTCAAATACGTGAGGCTTCAAGTATCACAATACCTACCTAGCCAGTCTCCCAGCTTCTAGTTTATGGGATTACTCCTCCTAAACGTTCCCAAGCTCAGACGGCTTTCAATCACTTTCCAGGGCCTTGGGCATAAAGCTCGAGTCCCTCCACTGATGTTCTGGGCCTGTCACAATTCTGTCTCACCATGCCCCTCCAAATGTTCAACACCCCCCAAAAGGAAGACTTTGTCTGCATCAAGCCAATGTCCTCATTGGTCTTTGTAGCAATCTGAGTTTTTCTACTGCTGTGACTCTGCTTTTTGCTGTTCACCCATTGGGCCCCACCTGAAACGGGCTCCATCCTCCCTCCTGTTCATCCTTTCAAATTCCCAGACTTCAGCGTCATATACCACCTTTTCCGTGGAATCTGACCTCCTCCCTTCTTCCTGTAGACTCTCAAAATTCTAGGTGCTCTTTGCCCTCTGTCTCACAACCACCAGTCAGTCCCGGCCAACAGTATGTGCTCCTTCCCCAAGGACTCCCATGCCTTCTTGAGCTCTCTCCATTGATTCATTAATCCTTGCTTCCATTCCACATTTTTTGAAGGCCTATCAGGTGACAGGCACCATGCAAGATCACATGTGTAGAAAGATGAATTGGAAAGAGTCAGTTGTCAAAGCTCTCTTAGTCAAAAGGAAGGAAAGCGTAATGCACTATGCTTTGTTCCATACAGGATATTTACATGCATGTGCAAATGATCTTCCTTACTGTTAGGCTCATAAATTCCTGAGGCCAGAGATTATACCATGGGCTTCTTTTGTGATCCCTATTAGCATTATTGAGCATATGTCTAGGCTTTAAGACATACCTGCTGCATGTTGTTGAATGTTTTAGTAACAGATTAGGGCTCAAAATTATCTGGATAATTGTCTCAGCATCACTCTGTTCTGCCAGGGGGGGAAAAAATCTGGTCTAAAATGAAACTTACATGCACCAAATATCTCTGAAAGGATCCACAAATGACTAGTCACCTCAGGAAAGAAATGGTTGGCCAGAAAAATGGGGTGAGAAGAATATTTGTCCACAGACACATTTTTGTACCTTTGAATTTTGTACCATTTGAATTATTTATTGAAAATTAAATGATGCATTCTATTCAAGATAGTTTCAGAGAATCAATGGGGACAAAACCCAAGACACTGATTTTTTTGTTTATATTGTCCTTTTGAGGACGGTTGATAAAATGATAACTTGGAAAATCTTCACTATAGACACAGATGAGAAAAATTATAGGAAGAATACAGGTAAATGTATAAGGCACAGTGACATTTCAAACAAAATTCCCAACTCTCTTCTCTCTAATGGATTTGCTTCCCTTTCTTCCTGTAGTTATTTCCAGCCTGGAGGTAAGTTTGACCCCAGAAAAATAAAGCGAGGAGGGAACCCCCCAGGCTTGGCATTAGCCACCTCTGTTTTGCTAGTCCTAATGTCTTCTGGTCCACTCCGAAAATGATCAGGAGCAAAGTCTGTGGGGTGTTCTGGAAGCTTTCTAGCCCCATCCAAGACTACCTGCCCAGGGCATGCCTAGAACACAGTTCAGTACAAGAAGCCATGGGCTATCACCTGAACCCCACCCAGTGCCACTTCCCTCCTATGTACCTCTATGAATCTCTTCACCTTTTTTCATCGTGTGAAGAAGGGCAGCTTTTAGGATGCTGACCATAACATTACGAGGGTCAGCTGACAAGCATTTAGTTAAATGACATCATACTGATTACATCCCTTTCTACACATCTACCCAACAGTTGGTAATCTTACTTTGTCGAGAAACAAAAACATTTTTACATGTGTATTCTTTGGGCACACAATGGGAGGTTTTAGAGGACACCTCTTTTAACAAAGCACCAGGTGCCCAGATTAGATGGAGCTCGTCATCACGCTCTGAGTTGTTAATGAAAATTAAGAACTACCCGAATTCGACGGAATATCTATTAGCTATCTTTTTTTTTTCTTTCTTTCTTTTTTTCTTTCTTTCTCTCTTCCCTTTGTGAAAATCACAGTCAACCCACTTGTGATCATGTTCCCACTGGCATGCCTGGAAACTATTAAAAACAGATGTCCAGACCCAGCTCCAGACATCTAGGGATGGAGAGATTCTGGTTGCATGATAAATATGTGTCTAAGCGTGGGACTTCCTTCAGGTGTCTTATTGGGGGGGGGGGGGTTCTTATGATACCAAATATATAACCCCTAAATGATAGGCTAAAGGCAGCTTCTTTCTGTGTTTGCTTTGTCATTGTGTTTCTCTGTCATCTGCTTTCACTGGCTCTGAAGTGTGAGCTCTTACCTTGAGCTGTTGGGTCCTTCATAAAGGTTGCAGTCAGACCACACATTTACCCACTGAAACTAGAGATTCGTCTGGTATACATTATATATCCTGGGAACGTCAGCTCCTACTTTGTTGCATCCAATAAATATTCTATTATTAAGAAAAGAAAGAGGGGAAGAAGGATAACTATATTTAAAGCAAGCTTTATTTGCCTTCACTGTTACCGTGAATCTGGTATTTGGTTACTGTTTTTTGATTTTCGGGTTGCTTTTTTTAATTTAGTTACTGTTCCTCTGGTATATGCAGTTTCTGAAATTATGTGAGCCACAGCAACATTTGCCCCCCCCCTTTTTTTTGGTAATAGGGAAAGTATGTCTGATTTTATTCATGTTATCAGAACACAGGAAGTAAGCATCAGGAGTAAATAAAAGGCAATGATTGGAGAATCCCAAAGAATTGAAATGTCTAAAGAGATATTTAAAACTGAGTCATACATGGCACTCTTTTACCCCCAAATAATTGAATTTCAAGAACATTGCCACACTGACAGTTTGTTTCCCAACTACATTGTTTGGGAAAGGATTCTAACGCATCCCATTCTGGAAGAAATGGGCTTGCACTGGCAAGTGCTGAGCTCTCCAGAGAAAGATATAAATGAGAGATTAAATGAATGGCTTTCTCTTCTGCTTCTCTCCTCCCCCAGCTTCCCCCATCCAGTCTCTCCCTCCCAGGAACCTACACACTATGAATGCCTCTGTTCTTCTCAGGCAGCAGATCTGGGAAGGAGGAAGCTCAAGGAAGCTCATAGCGCAGAGGGATTTTGAGCCTCCAGAGTGTGTGTGTCTGGCTTACTGGGAATCACAGCCTTGCCCAGAGCTCAGGTGTGCCCAGGGAGTACCGAAGTTCTTAGCCAACAGATGCCCTAATGTAACCAGAAGGCCCCACCTGTGCCTGCTTTCATGGGTTAATTTCACAGTGACTCTCCAGGCTGCCACTAGGGAAACAGAACACAGTATCGAACGGCCCTTCCTCTACTTTTCTCCACACCCGGAGAACTAAGTAGTTAGTAGGTTTGACAAGTAAGTCAAGAATCAAACCATCAGCTCCAGAAACAACAGAAATGGATATACTTGTGTATACCTCTGCATTATTATTTTTCTGTTTTCAGGAGATCCATTAAAATTTGGGAGAAAAAAACTTTGTTAATTTTTTTAAATACACAGTTAATTACTGATTATGGTGTTACTATCCTAATGCTACTTCCAGATTTTTCTTGACTAAGATTGAGACCATCTTGTCACACCCTTTGGTATAAAGAATCACAGATGAACAATGACAAACTTTTTGGTTATTCCATAAGCTGAAAAAGTAAAAAAAAAAAAGAAGAAGAAGAAGAAGAATTACAAATAAACAAACATTAATTTTGAGACCATGCAAAGAGATACAGCAGCTAAAAGAAGAAATTGCCTCTTGGACAACAGGTTGAGAATGCAAAATGTCTTTATGAGAATTTTTTTAAATAAATTGTTTGGAGCCTTCCAGATCAGTATTTCTCAGCCACTATGACTCACAGAGGAGTTTGGTGCTTTGTCTTCCTTCCCCTCATTGCCCTTTGTGTTTTGCTACCCACGCTCCCAAACACTCGGTACATCAGAAGCAAGGACTGGCTCCTGGAAGAGTAGGATTATACCAAAATGCACCGAGAAAGAACCTAATCACACTCAGGTCTGAGCTACAAAATTGACCTACGAGACCCATAACATAAGTAATAGTCATGCACAACAAACGTTTTCATTTTAAGAGCTGGGTTTTTTATTTTCAATAGATGAAGCCTATTGAAGCACATAAAGTTTATAACATGAACAACAGATTTGAAAGAGTGCGACTGAAAACTGAATTATAGCTCGGCTGACTAAGGTAGGAAATTAAGAAAGGAGAACCATAAAGTCAGATGGCAATGCAGATCTGCAAGAAAGTTCCCTGTACCCTGCTCCATGGCCACCCTGAAGCCAAATGCTGGAGGAGAGGAAGTGATAGAAATTCCAGATAGGTACATGAGAGCAGGGGAGGCTGGGATTCCTCAAAGAAGCCTGGGAAGTTGAAAAACCTCAGGCAGAAGTCACTTTTGCCAGCACAAAGAGAGGAAAATGGCAGCCTCCTGTGTCTCAGCCCCGGAAAGGCGTGGGGGAGCAGGGGGCCTCTAAAGATGTTCCCTCGCCCTCTTACTTCCCAAGGGGGCAAATGACTGCTAAAGCCAGGGAACCAGAAGGGGAGCTTCTAAATCAATTTGAGTTTAACTTGTCAGCGTAAGGACCAACAACCAGACACAATGGTGTGACTATATACAGCTGAAGCAACGCTTTAATGAATGGACAATGAACACGGAGGACAGATGCCCCTCCCCTCCAATTCACTGACAATACTGAGCCCTCCCTTACATGTTCAGATCCAGCCCCAGGGAAAATTTACCCCTGGTTGACTAAATTTTAGTGCCTATCATTAGGTGGAATAAAGACTCAATTTAGAAAGTAAGCAGAGGGTTTTTTTTTTTAAGTTATATTTTTTGCACACGTAAGTTTGTGGATAGTGAAAATTATATACTTGCTATACTATATTAACAGGAAAATCATTAATGGCCACATAATAAAGGATATTTTAAAAATCTTAATATCCTGATGAGCCTGGATGGGTTCTCCCTGGTGGGTCACTCTCATGGTTGCACAAGAAATAAGCTTGAAAAAATTTAAGTAAGTAGGTAGGCATCTCAAGGTAATGTTTATCTTATTATTCTTTCTTTTATAATGATCAGGTCTTTGATGATATGAAATTATTCTGGTCTGAGCACCAAATATTAAATTTTTTTAAATCTTTTTAAGATTTTATTTATTTGACAGAGAGAGAGTAGGCAGAGAGGCAGGCAGAGAGAGAGGAGGAAGCAGGCTCCCTGCTAAGCAGAGAGCCCAAAGTGGGGCTTGATCCCAGGACCCCGGGATCATGACCTGAGCTGAAGGCAGAGGCTTTAACCCACTGAGCCACCCAGGTGCCCCCAAATATTAAAAAATTGTTAAAATTTTTAAAAACCCAGAAAGTAGAAAAAATGAGAAGCAACCAAAATCATGGTGCAGTCGGGGAAGGAAGAAAGTAAGAGATCCCAATCCATAACTCAGAACAGCATAAGGAATGAATACCTCCACAGTGATCTTGAGGACTTGAGAACAGCAAGCACTTGATAAACATTTTTGAATAAGGAGCTATGTTTCTAGGGTGTATCCAAAAATCACGGATGATTTTCCTCCTTCTCATTGCTCTCCTTGGTCCATGAGAAGAAAGTAACATTTGAGCCCTTTTAGTTATCACTTCAGGTTCTATGTTCTCAGCATTTGTTTTTAACCACAAGCTCATTATTTCATTTATTCATCCATCCACTTGATGACGATGCACAGACAGCCTGGTAAGTACCAAGCACTGTAGGGTAAGGAGAAGCAACCATGTTAAATGAAAGTATCTCACTGAATGGTGATATTTGAGGGGACCCCTGAAGGAGCTGAGGAAGGGATCTGGGGAAAAGCATTCCTGGTGGAGTAAACATGAGAGGTAAATGCCTTGTCGAGGAAGCTCCCTGGTGTGTTCATGGAATGGCAAGGACACCAGTGTGGCGGAGGCAGAGAGAATGTTGGGGAGAGAGTCGTAGGAAATGAGGTCACAGAAGTAATGGGAACCAGATTGCAAGGCCTTCAGACCACTGTGAAGACTTGGCTTTTCCTCTGGGGGACCGTACGCAGATGGGTGACATGATCTGAATTACATCTTAACAGGACCACCCTGGCTGCTGCATTGAGAGCAGATCGAAGGGGGGCAGTGACAGAGACAGAGCACTAGGACAGCTGAAATAATTCAGGCGAGAGATTCTGAGAGCATGGATGAGACTGATAGTCGTGGAGGTAATAAGAAATGATCAGATTCTAGATATGTTTTAAAGATAAAATGAATATGATTTGTTTATGGATTAAATGTGGGGCAGGATTTTAAAAAAAGAGTCAAAGTTGACGCTGAATTAGAAGAACTAAAAGTCTGCCATTACTAGAAGCTAAAAGGAGGAAAACTGAAGAAGAAATCTGCTGGGAGGGCCAAGATCAGACATTGTTAGGCATCTGAGCGGAAGAGGCAAGTAGGCAGTGGGACACGGTGGGCCAGGGTGGGGATATGAATGGAGGCAGATGGGTGTATTAATGGATTTAGACCTATGAGGTTAGGTGAGATGATCGAGAAAGGGAGTGTAGATGGAAAAGAACTTTAAGATCTGAGCCTTAGGGAAGTTCAAAGATAAAAGGTCAATAAGATGAGAAAGAACAAGCAATGCAGCTTCATTTGACATAGGAGTAAAACCAGAAGAGGGGGTAATCCTGGAAATGCCAGAAGGAAACTAATCACTCAGGAAATGACATTGATATTGGCTGTTGGCTGCCCTTAGGGAATCTTCTACTCCTTAGTGGTCTTGAGTTTTCATTGGAATAGTCATAAGAGGTGTGAGGAACCACAGGTAAAATCCAGGATCTAACTGAGCAGGGAAATGTGATAGTAGATTTCTGCATAAAAATGGAGGTCCAGGGGTGCCTGGGTGGCTCAGTTGGTTAAGCATCTGCCTTCAGCTCAGGTCATGGACTCGGTGTCCTGAGATTGAGCCCCACATTGGGCTCCCTGCTCAGCGGGAAACCTGCTTCTCCCTCTGCCTCTGCCTCCTGCTCCCCCTGCTTTTGCATGCTCCTCCTCTCGGTCTCTCTCTCTCTCTCTGACTAATAAATAAAATCTTTTAAAAAATAAAATAAAAAATAAAAAGTCACAGATAGAGAGTGACGCCACGTTGCTGATAGAAGCAAATTCCTCTCTGGAGGAATGTTACTTCATCCAGATTCCAAAGAACTTCTGTAGATAAAATTCCACTGAACATGATGCCACATTGAAAAATCATGGAGTACGTGACAAAACAAGGACTCCTGAGCAGAAGTCAGTAGAAATGACAGATGGACCTAGAAAGACTTCAGACATTCACATGTTTTGAAAATACAGACATTTAAAGAAATGTTTTATGGCTTACAAATGGTCCATTTTATATTTAAAGAAATAAGAAGAGGCATCAAGATTATGATTAAGAAGATAAAAAGACTTTAAAAACACCCAAGGAGTTTTGGAAAAGCACCAAAAAGAACTTGTGGAAACAAACGTGAACACAATCATAATTTTAAGACTACAATCAATTAAATAGAAAATTAAATACCTTTGAAAAGCAGATTCAAGATAAAGTTAAAATTATTATCCAGATGCAATGCAGAAGGACAATGATCTGGGGGGTTGGGGGGTGGGGGGAATGACATGGGATAGGAGGCCAGAGAACATCTACTATATATTTAATCAGAGTTCCAGAAAAGTATAAGAGAACAAGAAAGAAGCAAAATTTGGAGGCAAAATGGCTGAAAATGTCCAGATCTGATGGACAAGATTCAGATTTAGGAATTAAAATAAATTCTAAGTAGGATAAATAAAAAGAAATCTGCTCCTACACCATTACAGTGATGCCACAGAATAACAAGGCGAAGGACAAGATCTTAGAAGAAGCCAGAGAGAGAAAAGAATGTGTACATTAAGAGGAACAGGTTACACAGACAGGATACAATGGAAGCCAGAAAACAGCAGACTAGTGCCTGCTAGTGCTAAGAAAGAGTGGGAAGAAAGAAAGAAAGTCTCCCAGCCCTAGAGTTATACAGCCTGTGTAAATTATATTTAGACCAAAGCCAAAATAAAGACATTTTTGGACAAGCCCCCAAAAATGAGAAATTTCACCATCAAGTCCTATTAAAGGAAATAAATCAATACACTGCAGAAGAACGTCAGACAGAATAAGGAAAATCTCAGAACAAAGGAGAGACAGAAAGCCATGCTAAGCAAAGAAACCAGTCAACATTTAACAAAATTGAAACATTTCATACTGTATGAAACAAAGATTCATACAAAGATTGAAGTATTGAGTTGCCTGCCTGGCTCAAGTCAGTAGATCATGGGACTCTTGATGTTGGGCTTGTGGGTTTGAGGCCCAGGCTGGGCACAGAGATTACTTAAAAATAAACTCTTTGAAATAAATGAATAAATTGACTAACTCTCATAAGATTAATCAAAAGAAAGAGAGAACATATAGCAAAACATTAGTAGGAATGAATATAGGGACATAACAAGGGTCTAAGAAGATATTATGAACAATAAGGAGACAATAAGTTCAAATTTGGTGGACTGGAGAAAGTCACAGAAAGAAATGTAACTTACGAAAACTAACTAGGAAAGTCAATTAGTTCTCTGACCATGAATAGAATCAAAATCTTCTCACAAAGACTTATTTTTATGGCAAGTTCAGCAAACTTTTAAAGAACTTATTCCGAACTGATCCAAACTGTCAGAAAAGAGAAAAAAGTAGGAACACTATATAGTTCATTTTATGATGCTTGACACCAGTACCAGAAAAGAAACTTACAAGAAAAGAATATTATGGGCAAATCTCAAATATGAACATAGACACACAATCTAAGCAAGATATTAGCAAAAAAATGTAATTACATATTTAAAAGGCCAAATTAAGTTTAGCCCTGGAATGCAAAATTGGTTTATTATTAGAAAATTGATATGTTTAATTCACTACTTGAAAATATTAAAAGAGAAAACCATTTGATTTTCTCAATATTTGTAGTGGGAAAGAACATTTTTAAAAAATTAGCAAATGAAAAAGTGACAGGATCATCCTTAAGCTCATAGAATTTAAATAAATTAACATAAATATTTTGTAGAGAAACACTAAAAGCTTTGGCTCTAAAATCAGAAAAAAAAGGACACAGATGACCTCTTCTATTCCCCCTTGTACTGGAGGGTCCAACCGGGACAGTAAAAACATAAACAAGAAAAGTTTCAAGAGGAATATGGATTGGGAAAAAAATCACCCCAGAGAATCCACATATAAATTATTGGCATTGAGGTTTAACAAAGTTGTTGAGTACAACACAACTAAAAAAGTTAATTACATTTTTATATACTGGCAGCAAACAATTAGGATACATAACTTTAAAACAGTATTTACAATAGCAAAATGGTGGGGGCGGGGGGGGGGGCCAGTAAATAGTGAACAAGGAACTGAAGGTCTCAAAGAAAACAGTCAAGAGTCAAATTTGTGGTAATTTGATGTGGCAGCCCCAGGAAGTTAATGCACCCTCTTTGGCCACAGAATCCACTATCTGGAAGGGGGGCTGGGCTTTGTTCAGAATTCAGGGTGGGACTGTCACCTGGTAGCTGCCAGGGCCAGTGAACCCAGCACTTAGATCCAGGTGGTTCTCATCCACCATTAGTGACTCTGGCCTTGGCACAGTGGCTTCCTGGCTCTGCTCACTTGTTAGGGAGAAGTAATGGGCATTCCCAAGAGCCTTGTTGGGCACAGGGAGACCAAGAGGGGCAGGGAGAGGGCCCCCTACGCCCGTTCTCATCCGGGCTCCTGCCATGCTGCACTATACACTGGGAGGTCCGCCATGTGCCCCTCTGGTCACCATTGCTCCATGTGCGTGGGACCTTTTTGGGAAATAAGTTGGCCGGTGGACCCTTAGAGAGAGAGAATTGACTTCAGAGAGAAAGAGATTACGGATTTCATCCTAATGATCAAAGGCTGTGGTCCAAGAGGATGGGTGGATTTAAGACTTGAGAGTTGAAGCCACTCCAGGTGCTGACAGGAGCTTGGGTGTGTCATCAAGAAAGCTGGTGGCTGGAACCTGAGGCACCGGCAAGCTAATCATTTCCCTGTAGGACCCAGAGGACTTGTCAGGAGATGTTTTGCATGTTTTGATCTAGCCCGATAAATATAGCAAGATCCTTTTCCTCCCATTTTACTATAACAAATAAAAACATGTTTGATTTAATTTATTAGATTACAGTGTGGCTCAGGAGCGTGGCAGGTGGGGAAGGTGGGGAAGAAGCTTTAACCGCCCACAGGCAACTCCTAGACATAACCACTGAGGTAACGTGGAGGGGGTGGGCACGAAACATTTCCTTCCCAATCCCACATTTTTTACAACAAATCAATGTATCAGCTACAAACTTGCGTGTGCGTACATTTTGACGAAACGTTATGGGTCGGACTATATGAAATTGCCATTTTTGTGGTCAGACCAGTCAGTGTCAGCAATTTCATGAGAGGGAATCCAGTATTGTTCTGGGTTTGCCAAATGCCAGATCACTGACCGAGCTGAAAAGTTTGGTTTTAAAGATAAAGGGGATGGAATGTTCCAGACTACTTCAGGCTTTTACAGAGAAAACAAAAACAAGCACAGCTCTCTAAGTGCCAATTATCTTTTGCTATTATTGCCAAGATGATTCTGTTAACCATGTTAAGACGCTATAAAGTAAAATATTTTGCAGGTTACTTCTTTAGTCAACTGAGGTAGATATTATCTCTTGACTAACGAGCGAAGGTTCATTTGATTATAAAATGCAGTCGGATATTAGTGTGATTTAAATGCCCATCATATCGAACCGGCATAGACTCTAATTCCAATGTGGTTACGTAGGCCTTGCTTCTTTAAGTGTTAATTTGCCAGTAATCACTCCACTTTCTCCTACCGCCTCACTCAAAGGACATGCCCTTACTGCATGGGTAAAATGTAGTAATGCATTTAGTGCGAGGCCATGATTTTAGACCTCCAGCTGTTTTACTGGTTGTGTAACTAAAAATAAGATAATGTTATGCTGGGTAACCACGGCTTTTGTAGGCATTCACATTTTACAAATCACTGCACAGTATGCAAACCGTTATATTTCTTTAAATGCTTAGATCCCAGCCTAGGAGTGGAACACTTCCATTATTAAGGGAGAGACAAGTCTAGTCCGCCAGACTGTGAAGTGGATTGAATCCCGGACAGAGAAGCCACTGGGTTGCATTTACGCCGTCCGAGTAATTCCTTGCTAATCTCTCCGTCCCCAGAGCTCCTCTGGGAACAAGCATTCTTCACCATCAGTGATGTAGAGCAGAATCTTGAAAGGTTGGCAGGTTATTTCTGTTTTTAAACTTTTATGTGATCCATAAACCTACTACCGATTCAAATAATGCAAACCAGAGAACGACGTACTGAGCAAGAACAGAGCGGAGAAATCGTATGCCTCTCTAAACAGGCTTATATTAAAAACAAAGGGTCAGAGGAAAGAACTTTGCAGGGTCACATCAGGCAAATGCATGAAAGCCCTGTGATATTTATACTGCAGGGGAGACCGGCCCCTGGGAGACGGTCAAGATCAGCCAAATAAAAAAACAAAACGTCTATCATTAGAAGCGCACAAGTGTCCAGCAATAGGAACTGGTTTTTAGATCCAGATCTTAAGTAACGCACTGGTAATGACCAAATGAGTAGTAGGGAGGATGCCTGGAGGGCAGATATGAAAAAATATACTGAGGTTTACAGTCTCTAGTCAAACACTAAGGGGGGCTGAAGGAGGAAAGGGACATGGGAGGATGGATTTGAAAAGTGAACCTTGATAAATAGGAAATGGAATTAAAAGCACCATCTGTGAGTTTGTTTTTTTGTGAGGGGAGAGAGTGTGCGTGCGCACAGCAGGGTGGGAGGTGGGCAGAGGAAGAGAGAGAGAGAGAATCTTAAGCAAGCTCCACATCCAGGACAGAGCCCAATGTGGGGCTCGATCCCATGACCCTAAGATCAGGACCTGAGCCAAAGTCAAGAGTTGGATGCTTAACTGAGCCACCCAGGTGCCCCTCCATTGGTAGATTTTAAGACTGGATTTCTATATGGGGTTGCCAGAAGAAGGCTGTAATTACTGATTCTGTGAGGGAAAAAATGAAGCTTCAAGTAAGACCAGTCAAAAATCTAGAGGTCCAGGAAACTCAGAAGAATTACAGTGCATAAAACTCATTTTTCTTTCCCTAACAAATCTCTCATCCTCTCCAGCGTAAAGGCTGGAACCCTTCTCTTCTCGTCCCTCCACCTTTCCCTCTTGCATGGGCAATGTCCGGTACTCTGAGTGACGCCAGAGTGGGTCTTTCACTGAGGCAGGAGCTGACAGGCCCGTGTCAGGCTACCATGTATGTCCTGCTGGATTTGGGTCAGGATCTTCAGAGCTGGAGGGTACTTTGAATCCACCCGATCCAAACCTCTGACTTCATACACATAGAGATGTTAGATGACTTGCCTAAGGTCATAAAGCTAAACTAAGCTGAGGCTTTTAAGGGCTAAGAGGTGTATCCAAGTGCCCCACCAGACCAAGTATCTTCTACTCTTCCCACTCTTAAAAGGCAACTAAGAATGAATGAAACTCATTCTTGAAAATGACATGTCTCCTTCTCACAATGGACAAAAAGGACAGAAGGAACAATGATGTCAGCCATGCTTTGGCTCGGGAGGCAAGCACAGTCCCTTCTGTTTGACTCACTGGATCACTGACTCACACCTCTCTTTTCTAGCTGACTCCAACTTCATCTGAAGGGTGCGGTGAATACTCCCAGCCCTCTACTGAGTTTTCTTTTTTTTTTTCACCCCCTAGAGAAAGTGAAGGACCCAAGGGATTTCATTTGGGATTGGGTTGTTCTTTCAAACTTTTATGAAACCTGCACCTTGGGGTAAATTTACAATATTTTACTACACATGTGAAGTTAGTTTATGATTTTGTTTTTGTTTTTCCATGTTCTAAGGAAGCCCTACGGCCTTTGCAAGCATATTTTCCAATAATGCCAAGTTCTTAAGATTACTTTCTAAACTCCGGGTAATTCTGTACTATGTAATTTTGCCCCTAATGTCTTCAAAATTAAGAACATGACTTCTGGGGCGCCTGGGTGGCTCAGTGGGTTAAACCTCTGCCTTTTCCTCAGGTCATGGTCTCAGGATCCTGAGATTGAGCCCCACCTAGGGCTCTCTGCTGAGCGGAGAACCTGCTTCTTCCCCCCCACCACCCCGCCTGCCTCTCTGCCTACTTGTGATCTCTCTCTTTGTCAAATAAATAAATAAAATATTTTTTAAAAAAAAGAACGTGACTTTTACCTTATAAGAATGAGACAACAGACGTGATATGAAGTCACCAGATGTGTTGACGCAATGTCTTCACATCTCCACCAGCCCCTAGATATGGCCCTTCACTAACGACCAGTCCACTTCCTGGGATCCAATGTTCTCAAATGAACATTGTTCATTTCCTGTTGTTTCCTGGCTCATTGAAAGCATGTCACATCGGCTCTCGGTCCACACCCCGGCTTCCTGGCTCTTCCATGTCTCTGTCTAATAACAACGTATTAATTTTTTTTATTTATGTAAGTTCTATTGCCGGAAAAATATTCCACAGAGTAGGTAACTTACTGAGGAAGGCACAAACCTTCTTTTCTCCAGCATGGTGACAATTGCAATTCCCTCTGGCTGTCCGCAATCCGGTTCACCTCTCTGCAAGACGCCCAGAGGAGACACCCATGTGCTCTGAGGCCCCTCCTCTTCTCCTTCCTCAACTCTGCCAGGCCTTCTGGAAACAAGAAATGGCCAGAATGACTTCTCTTTCCTCTTCCATTTCCCTCCCCTCCACCACAAACTTCTCTTCCTCCAACTGAGGGGGAGGGGGGAAGAGCTTTGACAAGGAATGTCTTCAATAAACAAATAAAGCAGGGTTTTTTTTTAATTTCAAGTCATTAAGAAGTGGACATCGCATTCCAAAGGTAAATGAGAATTAGGATCCCCCCCTCCAACCCGCAACACTACTGAAAGCCATTAGTAGTTGCAAATTGATTAGGCTAACTTGTCTCATCACATTTTCTGCACCACAATCTAGGAAATGTAAAGTTGTAGGGGTAGAAAGCGAGGACAGATGTGCTGTGGGCAAAGATTCAGGCCTCCTTGGGTGGCGGGATTTTTCTGCTAGAAAAGGAAAAGTTTGGTGGGATTCTCAAAAGGGGTGACCAAACGTAGGGCTTTGCATTAAAGCTTTTTATGTGTGTAACAACTCCCCTTTGCCAGTTGCATAACGTGTTAGCTGCTACTGTTTCTTGGTCACTTCTTTAGCTAGCATCTCCCATTTCCTATGTTAGAAACAGACAAATAAGTAAATGAAGTTGTGTTCAAACCCTTTTGTGGTTGTGTTGTGTTTGCGTCTGCTTTCTCTGAAGATGCTATGGAAAAGCAGCCCCCTAACAGTGCCTTGTGTAGCTACAGAGAAACTCTAGTCTCCAGATTTTGGCTCTTAAACACATTTCTTCTACTTTGACTTTTTTTTTTAAAGATTTTATTTATTTATTTGTCAGAGAGGAAAGAGATCACAAGCAGGGGGAGCAGTGGGCAGAGGGTGAAGCAGGCTCCCCACTGAGCAAGGAGCCCGACGTTGGGCTTGATCCCAGGACCCTGAGATCATGATCTGAGCAAAAGGCAGACATTTAACCGACTGAGCCACCCAGGCATCCCTGTTTTTACATTTTAATATCTTATTATTGTTTATACAAATATTCCTTATATTGGAAATGCAACTCATTGTTTACTGCCTCCACAAGAAACTGATGTGTTCTCTTGCTTCTGCTTCAGAAACAAGGAAATAAGACTTGGCAAGCAGGATTAATATTCTTTCTGAATCCTGTTTCACAGCTTCCTAAGAGACAGCACATACTGGAAAGAACATGGGCTTCTCTTTTTTTGGAAGCAGGTGCACCTGGGTCCCAGCCCAGTCTTGCCCAGGCTTTCACTGGCTGTGTGACCTTGGGCAAGTTACTTAACTCCTCTGAGCCTCCAGTATTGCTTCAGTGGATCCGCTTTTTTAAAGTCAATGGGATTATTTGTGGAAAATAATTAGCATAATATTAACAGATGACAGTCATTATTATCATTAGGCCCATAAGAAGAAAGGAGGCAGAGCTTCTAGTCACAGCTGGTTTAGTCATTCTGCTGGAATTGGCTGGCCTTCCATGCTATGTGGCATAAGAAGCTGGAGCCTCAACCAACTACTTTTAGTGAAAACATTTAGAGAGATGATCTTGACTCCATTCAAAGGCACTTCCCAACATCCAAGAAATAAACAATCCAGGAGCACCTCGGTGGTTCAGTTGGAAGAACATACAACTCTTGATCTCAAAGTTGTGAGTTCAAGCCCCAGGTGGGATGTAGAGATTACTTAAATAAAACTTTAAAAAAAGAAAAGAATGTTTAAAAAAACAAAAAATCCAGTTTAAAAATGGGCAGAGGATCTGAATAGACATTGTTCCAAAGAAGACAGAGATGGCCAACAGACACATGAAAAAAATGTTCAGCATCACTGATAATCAGGGAAATACAAACCAAACCACCATGAGATATCACCTCACACCTGTCAAAATGGCTAAAATCAAAAAGACAAATAACAAGTGTTGGCAAGAAGGCGGAGAAAATGGAATCCTAGTCACTATTGCTGGGAATGCAAACTGGTGCAGTCACTGTGGGAAACAATATAGAGACTTCTCAAAAAGTTAAAAATAGAGGGCACCTGGGTGGCTCAGATGGTTAAGTGTCTGCCTTCAGCTCAGGTCATGATCTCAGGGTCCTGGGATGGAGCCCTGCATCAGACTCCCTGCTCAGCGGGGAGCCTACTTCTCCCTCTCCTTCTGCTAGTCCCCCTGCTTGTGCACTCTCTCTCTCTTTCTGTCAAATAAGTAAATAAAATCCTTTTTTAAAAAGTTAAAAATAGAATTACCATATGATCTAATAATTCCACTACTGAATATTTACCAAAAGAAAATAAAAATATGAGTCCAAAATACATATGCACCTCTATATATACCAAAACATTATTTACAAAGCCCAAGATAGGGAAGCAACCCAATGTCCACCAATAAATGAGTGCATAAAGATGTGAGCTCTATATTACACAGCCATGAAAAAGGATGACATCTTGCCATTTGCAACAACATGCATGGATCTAGAGCATATTACATTAAGTGAAACAAGTCAGACTGAGAAAGACAAATGCCATATGATTTCACTCATTTGTGGAATCTAAAGAACAAAACAAACAAACAGAAAATTAGTTTGTTCTCCATAAATACGGAGAGCTAACTAGTGGTTGCCGGAGGGAAGGGGAGTTGGCAAAATGGATGAGGGGAGTAGGAGATACAGACTTCCAGTTACGGAATGAATAAGTCACAGGGATGAAAGCACAGCATAGGGAATACAGTCAATGAGATCGTGATCGCATTGTATGGTGACAGAAGGTAGCTACACTTGCCATGAACATTGCGCAATATATCTATACATTCCCCAATATATCTATACATTCCCTAGAAGTAGAATCACTACATTGTACACCTGAAACTAATGTAACATTGTGTATCAACTATACTCAAATTTAAGTTATTTTAAAAAAAAAGATACCCCCATCATCCTCTATTAAAGTAGAAAAATAGCAACACATCTAGAATACAATAGCTTATTTATACAGTAGAATAAAGCCATGTTGCTTCTGTAATGGACATTGTTGATATTTTTCAAAGCATCCTTTCTACCTCATCCCAATTTTAGTCCTGGAAATTGGGTGTCACCCTACCCCATTGCCAAGGTGGATCCTGGTCGCTTTGTGTCAGTCAGTTGAATTATTGGTTTAGGTGTGAGTGTGCAACCCAAGCTCAGTTAATCATAGAGCTCTCTGTCCTGAATTTTGTTTAGTGGCAGGAGGAAGAGGAATTCGCTCATCCTTTGGGAAGGTGGGGCTTGCCTACGGAAAACCAGGAGCTGCTAGAGTTCTTCTGTCCTCTGGGAAAATCCCAACTGAGAATGAAGCCAACCACCAGAGAAGGGCAAAGCTAAAGTAATCTCAGAGAAATGAAGCTGGGGAGCTGATCAAAGCACTCCTGAAACTTACCAGAATGTCAGACACTTCAATTTCTTCAATCAAAAAATGCCTTTAAGGGGTGCCTGGTTGGCTCAGTTGGTTGGGTGATTGCCTTCGGCTCAGGTCATGATCCCAGAGTCCTGGGATCAAGTCCCACATCAGGCTCCCAGCTCCACGGGGAGTCGGCTTCTCTCTCTGAGCTTCTCCCCTCTCATGCTCTCTCTCACTCTCTCTCTCCCTCTCAAATAAATAAATAAAATCTTTTTTAAAAAAAATAAAATAAATGCCTTTAAGCCCATTTAGAATTGGGTTATAAGACATATGTGACCTAACTTACCATAACTGTGAAGGCTTTATCAAGATTCACTATTATACCAACACCCTCTATCAGGGGATGATATATAGAACCCCAGTATAGATGTTTCTCTCTCTCTCTCTCTCTTTCTCTCTCTCCCTTTTAATTTATTTGACAGAGAGAGAAAATGCACAAGCAGGGAGAGCAGCAGAGGGAGAGGGAGAAACAGGGTCCTGCCAAGCAGGGAGCCTGATGTGTGGCTTGATCCCAGGACCCCAGCATCACGAGCTGAGCCGAAGGCAGTCACTTAGCCAACTGAGCCACCCAGGTGCCCCCCAGTATAGATGTTTCTACAGCTCCTGAAAAACCAATCTTAAAGACAGCACGTTAGCATTGTCTTTTAAGCCTGAATCTACATATCAAATTTACCCTTTGAATGGGACGTCAGAGAGGAGCAATGCTCACTTCTAGAGACTCTACATGCTATCATTTCTCAAACTATGAGACCTATAAACCAACATAATTTTCTTTTTACCCCAAGCATCTAGAAGAGAAAGATAGATAATGTTGGCAGGTTTAGTTTTGAGAACTGCAGGGACCTTGGCAATGTGCGGAAATAGGTAGACTGGGAAGCCAAGAACCAGCAGGGTTTCTGACACCAGCAGGCATCAGGGAGCAGCATGGGTCCTGGTCGTGCTTGAGAGGACAGAAGGCTGAGATGGCGAATGAGTGCACTCAAAGTTGTAAAGCAGCACAAACTGGGCCAGGCATGGAGTAGACCCTGAATAAATAGCAGTCCTCTCCTGGGGCAGCATTTCCAAAAACAAGCAAGAGAATCACCCACCTCAGATCTCCCTGAGAAATCCAGGAGAGTGACTGAGAAGGCAGATTCCTGGGCCTCAGTCTCGGCCTATTGAATCTGATTTAGGGTGGCCTTGGGAAATCTCTACATCTAATGAACTCCTCAACTGCCTCTCAGGTGTTCCCAATTTCCTGAACTTCCCTGCCCATAAGACTGACCCAGAGTCCTTTGAAATAGACAGACCACAGAGTGCCCCATCCCAGAACTCATGAATCAGAATCTCTAGGGGAAGGGTCTAGGAATATTCATATTTGACAAACATTCCAGGAATTTCTTATGATGGAGGTCATTTAGGAAAAGCTTCCCTAGAGAATACTAGAAATCCATTGGCAGTAGAGTCAGGGCTCTTCTACCCCAGATCTGCTGAGCCATAGAGAAGTCCTGGGGGATCACGTGACACGGAAGCTACAGCTAGGTCTTCAGATCCAAGGTCCCTTAAGATGGTGACTATCCGCAAACTTCCCACCACGCGCAGGTACCATCCCAGGACCGTGACAGTGCCCAGCATCAGAGCCAGCTGTTCAAAGCTGGCAAACCCAAGCCAGGTAATAGGAAAACCTTGCCTGCAATGACACTCAGGTCCCCATTTCCTCTCACCCCTCATCACAGGGTCTCAAGCCTGGCCACTTTAAGTCACCTGGGGATCTTTCAATAAAGTTGATGCAGGACTCCAGTTCAAACTAATTACATCAGAATGGCACGGGCTGGGGTGATTGGTGCTCCTTTCTCCATCCAGCTGATCTCCGCAGGTTGGGAAACACTGCAGAGCTATTACATCTCTCTCTCTCTCTCTAATCTCCTCTGTCAACTGCCCTGCCTCAGCATTTTTATTTAAAAAGAACCTCTTTAACTGTTGTTGCACATGGGTGTGGGAATACATCAAAATGGCTTAATTGACTCATTAATCCAGCCAAACATCCAGTGAATTCATTTTTAAAATATCCAACATATAGTAGGCTTTTTTTTAAATCCTTCCTCAACGATGGAATATAAATCATAAGGATTTCTGGCTCCAGAATTATGCATGTCTTACCTCTTTAGTAGTCAATATGTAGTATTCAGTATCTATCACTCCCAGAGGGTGGAAAAACAAATCTAAGGGGCTGACCTTGGCCTTGCACCTAACCAGGTCTTCACCCTCCACAGACTTTGGTCACATACATGCCCAGCCACGCTTGCCCAGGAAGTGCTCCAGGCACCATGGACCATACAAGAGGGCAGTGTACTAGCGACGATTGGGAATCACCTTTCCCTCCCCACAAGAAAATAGCCTTTTTAATTGGAAACAGTACAAAGAACCCTAAAGGCCAAGGTTTTACATCTCCATGTGCATCATTAGGAGTAAAACTCTTGCTCAGTAACTTTGAGATTACATTGAACAGAAATTCAGTGTTTCCAAAAGCATCTCTCTGAGACCCTTCATTATGGGACACACTCAACGTGAGCCCTGCTCTCACTGAAGTGGCTACTCAGCCCCAGCACACAGCAGTCAGAGTCCTGAAGGGTCAGTGAGCAAGTGGAAGGGTTTGGTGGGAGGAAATTAATAAATCTACTCATCTACAGTGGGCAGGGGGGACAAGCTCTTAGGAAGTAGAGAAGAAAACTCTTTAGATGACCATGTGCTTTACAAATTGTTTATAAGCATGAGTCGCCATGTGGTGGAAAGAATGTTGGTAGTTAGAGACTGGGATCCCTAGACTCTGTGCCATCTGTAGCTTGTAATGTCTCTGTCACCTTGGACAAGTCTCTGAGTCCTTCTGAATCTCAGGGTCCTCATCTGAAAAAGGAGGATGGTTGTACCCAACTCACTGGGTTGTAATGCAGCTCACAGGAAATAACATGGAAGAGTCCTTTGAAAATCACCTTTGTGGTACAAACGTAGGATGTTATGATTCTGTGGCATAACAGCTCAGCTTAAAAGAGGGCAAGTCTCAAGTACAGTAGGGCATCTAGAAATGGTATACTCCATGTTGTGAAAAGTTTCAGCTGAGAACTTTGAACAATTAGGCACTCCAGAGTAAATTGAAGGACATGGTGAACTTGGAGAAGGTTCAGAAAAGAGCCACAGAGATGATTAAAGAGATGGAAAATCAAAACCATGTTCATGAGAGGTTAAAAGAACCAAGTTCGTTCTGCTTAGAGAAGACAAGTCTACAGGGTAATTTAATAATTGTTTACAAGCATAAGCAACCTGGTGTCCAGCTGTTCTTTCCAACGGACACAGAAGAAAGTATCGTACACCCTCAGCTCTGGCAGATTTGACACGTGAGGTTTAAAATGATTGTGCATAACTCTGATAGCTCATGACATATAATTGATAATTTTTCGAAGCCATAAATTTTCTAACCACAGGTGTGTGAGTGAAACCCATTAGCTCACCAGTGACTGAGTCTTTCCAGCCACATGACATCGAAATTGCAATGGAATGTGTTGTTCTCCAATTCTCTTCCACATTGTAATTCTCAAAACTAGCAATAATAATAACTACCTTTGAGTGTTTACTGTGTACACAGTGGTTTATGCTGAGTTTTATGGGATGTATTCCATTTAATGGGTGGATAAGTTAAGAAATCTGCTTTAGGTCACCCAGGTAGTAAATAGAAAAGGCAAGATTTTAACCAGGTCTAAGCCAGGACTCAGATTCATAGTCACTGTAGCAAATTTCATTTGAGATAAGTGGACTTAAAATAGTCATCATCCAGTGCTGATGAGGGCAATAAAGGCAAAATGAAGAAATCAAATAAAGTGATGATTGTTACCAGAAACCAAAAGTTTCACAATGTTTCTGTAAAAAATCAGTCAAGGAACTCACACACACAAAGAAAAAGGGATATGAAATATAATGACATATACCTAAAAGGTGGGGAGGAGAGGAGTAAAGAATGGGTTCAAGCTTAACCACCGTCAACCTAATATAGACTGCTACATGTAAGAGAGACTGTATATAAACCTAATAGTACCAATATACCAAAAAATACTAACAGGGGCACCTGGGTGGCTCAGTCGGTTAAGTGTCTGCCTTTAGCTCAGGTCATGATCTTGGGGGTCTTGAGATCAAGCCCCATGTCGGGCTCCCTGCTCAGTGGGAACTCTGTTTCTTCTTCTCCCTCTGCCCCTCCCCTCCCGCTCATGATCTCTCTCTCCCTCTCAAATAAATAAATTAATTAAAAAATTTAATTTACTTTTTAAAAACACTAATAAATATGCAAAGAATAAAGAGAAATAAATCCAAACATATCACTAAGGAAAATCAGCAAAACATGAAAGAAAGAAAGACAGAAAGGATGAGAGAAAATCTTCAGAAACAACCAGAAACCAAAAGTTGCATTGAATGTGGATTTGGTTGACATTTATGACACAGAGACCAGCTGTGACTTTGACATTGTATTCATGATTGCATTAGCACATTTGGATATTCTCTACATCTATGGTCTTTATCCAACCTTCCAAGACCAATCCAAGTTGGACTCCGATCATTCCTGCCAACACTTGTCTAAGAAACTCTCGCTTTCCTGCAGCAGCCTGTGCTTGCTGTCTGCACAACAAAATTAAATCAACATCACATACAATCCTGCTTTTTGTCTATTTCACACCTTCCCATATTCTCATTGTCTGATTACAGCACATGTGCTTTCTAGGTACATTCTCCAGTTCTTTTTCACAGTCTCAAGTGAACAAGGCCTGAGTGTTGTTGGTCTGTGGGTTGGTACTAAGAGCCAAGAGAATTCTGTACTAGTTTGAGCTGTCACCCATAGGTACTGGGTGTAAATTCACTGGAAGTAGAAATTAGTAACCAGACCCAAGAGAAAGTCAAGTCTGAGACCAGAAGCTCAATATCCAGATTCAATCACTGAGAAGCCATCATCAGGAAATGAGGCAAGAAGCCGGAGAAGCTAAGGAGAGGAAGAATGGAGGTTGGCTAAAAAGAGCAGTAAGATTTGCTGCATAAACCTCAACAAACCAAGGATAACAAGACTCACTCATATTGGGACACATGGCATGGAGGAATTTTGCCAACTCAAAATACAGGATTGGGTCAGACTTATGTTCTTGTTATGTTCTATTTGTCTGAAAGGGAATATGATGACATAAGCCATCTTAATGCAATGTAGTCTTCTACAACAGTGCTAAACATAAGTGTGTGCTATGGGATCACAGAGAAAGAGCCATCAGAGGGGCTTTGGGGAAGATGATGCAGCTTAGATTCAGGTGTTCTTTTTATTTTTTATTTATTTATTTTTTGAGCAAGTAAGAGAGCTCACACACACACAAGTGAGGGGGGCACAGAGGAAGAGAGAGAGAATCTTAAGCAGACCACATGCCCAGCATGGAGCTCTACACAAGGCTCCATGTAAGGTTGGATCTCACAACCCTGAGATCATGATCCATGCCTAAATCAAGAGTCAGATACTAAATTGACTGAGCCACCCAGGTTCCCCTTAGACTCAGTTATAAAGGAAAGCTAAGGGCACCTGGGTGGCTCAGTGGGTTAAGCATCTGCCTTCAGCTCAGGTCATGATCTCAGGGTCCTGGGATTGAGCCCCACATAGGGCTCTCTGCTCCATGGGGAGTCTGCTTCACCCTCTCACTCTCCCTCCTCCCTCTCTCTCTCTCTCTCATTCTCTCAAATAAATAAATAAATAAATGAAATCTTTTTAAAAATAAATAAGTAATAAAGAAAAACTAAGGGTGAAACAGGAGGAAAGGTATTCTAGGAAGAGGAACAATGCATGCAAAGATCACTACCACTGGTTCTAAAGAAAGTTCAAAAAGGTCAGTATGATAGAAGCTTTGGAGGAAATAAACTTTGAAATATGGTAGATATTTAGAACATGTGGGCTAAAAGCCCTAGCAGAAAAACAGAGGCAGGAGTAAGTGGAGCTTGATTAACCAACATCCAAAATCAGACTGGCATCAGGAGAAGATTCTGAGTGCTAAAATGGGAAGCCTAAGGGGCTCCTGAGTGTGGCTCTTGTCAGTCAAGTGGCTGCCTTCAGGACAGGTCATGATGATCCCAGCGACCTGGGATCTGAGTCCCCTGTCAGGTTCCTTGCTCAGCGGGGACCCTGCTTCTCCCCCTGCCTCTCTCCCTTCTTGTGCTCTCTCTCTCTCCATCAGATAAATAAATAAAATCTTAAAAAAAAAAAAATGGGAAGCCTAACTTGGAAGCAAGAAGGAACCACACTGAATAAAAGAATCTCATAGCCTGTAGGAAAATTACCAAGTGAGCATACACACTGTGCACATGCTGTCAGCAAAAAGGCCAACTAACTGACCAACTGACAAAAGGTCAGTCACCCAGTCATTGGCCAGAGCAGGGATTGTGGAAAAGAAAAAAAAAAAAAAAATTCAAAGGGAATTTGCCAAAACAACAACAGGACCTGAAAAGAGTTTGCAAAAAGAAAATAAGATCTTTAAAAAAAAAAAAAAAAAAAAAAGGCATGCCTGGGTGGCTCAGTTGGTTGGGTGTCTGCCTTCAACTCGGGTCATGATCTCAGGGTCCTGGGATGAATTCCTGCATCAGGCTCCCTGCTCATCAGGGAGTCTGTTTCTCCCTCTGTCTGCCACTCCACCCACTTGTGCTCTATCACTCGCTCCCACTCTCTGGCAAATAAATAAATAAAATATTTTATTAAAAAAAGCGTTTGCGGGACGCCTGGGTGGCTCAGTTAGTTAAGCGGCTGCCTTCGGCTCAGGTCATGACCCCAGCATCCTGGGATCGAGTCCCACATCGGGCTCCTTGCTTGGCAGGGAGCCTGCTCCTCCCTCTGCCTCTGCCTGCCTTTCTGTCTGCCTGTGCTCGCTCTCTCTCTCTCTCTCTAACTAATAAATAAATAAAATCTTAAAAAAAAATTTTTTTTTAAATAAAATAAAAATAAAAAAAGAGTTTGCAAAAAGTAAGAGTAAAGAAGTCAACAAAACCAAGCATGCTCACTGAGCTCCTAGGGGAATGAAATACAATTGCTCTAGAGGGGAGAACAGCACACAGGGTCCCAATATTTTCCGAATGGAGGGGATGAGAGGTCTGAGGAGGAAATTACAGGTCTTCCCAACCTAGAATTCCAGGGCAGGCTGCCCCAGACGATCAGTGATGAGTCCCATGGCCTCTAGGGTCACCTGCTCTCTTGGCCGGCTGCTTATAATATCATTAGAAAGGATACCATCATTACATTATCTAATTATTAGAAATGCAAGAGGCGGAAGAGGCTGGTGCTAGAACTCACATTTTGAAACCACAGACCCGGGTTCAAATACTAGCCTTGGAAGCATTAGCCATGTGACTTGATCGTGTGTCAGTCTCCTCCTGGTAAAATAGAGACAAGACTGCCACATGGGGCTGCTGTGAAGACAAGCCAACATGAGGAGTTTCAGACAACTAACACTGGCCCTGTCTGCACCTGGATGGGGATTCTGGGCAAGACCAAGGCCAAGCAACCAGACCAGAAACACCACACCAGTGAGGACATGCAATCCAAGCAGGTAGCCAGAGTCTTCCTTAGACCGCAGAGGAAGCCCATATGTGTTGAGTCTTCCGGGCACAAAGTTTTCTGTGGGACTAACATTTGATAAGGGTAATCTGCAAACAGCAGGGAAGTTCTACAAGAAACCAATGGGGGACACGGAGAGTGCTTCAGTGCTTCAGAGAAATCTTACAGGCCACAATTAGATTTTATTTGCTTTTCCTGGCAGAAAATAACTTTAAAATCAAACAAGTGTGACAGACACATGGAAATATCTATTTTATAGATGAGTTCAGATACAATTAGGATTCCTCATTTAGAACAATCTACTTTGTGTCCTCATAATGAAAACAGTATTTGCCTTACTTTGAATGAATTTCTTCAAGTATCCATGTGCCGTGAAGTCACTCTTGACCCTTGAAAGGAGACTTTAAGAGCACATGCCCTATCAATGACATGAAAATCCAGGCAAAGGGCCTAAGCAAATCCCCGCTGCTATTACTGACACCTCTCATTTATCCACTTAGGGATTATCTACCACAAGATTTCTTCAAAGTCCTATCCCAAACTTCTGGGCTATTCCCTGTCACCATGAGTTTATGTGCCATTGAGAAACACTAACATACTTAACACATTTAACAAAACCTAACTTAGAAGTTTTTCCTTAAAATTAGGTGCTGTCTTCCAGAGACAAATTGAAATCATTGTTTAATGCCTATTTTTCTGATGACTTTGTTCCTCCGGTATGTATAATTTAGAGTCCACCCATGAGAGCAACTGTGTCACATGTTCTATGCACTAAGGTATCCACAGTCCCTAAGAGAGTACGTGATACACAGGGGACACTCAACAAAAATATTTGAGTGAATGAATGATGCATGTTCGAATGAGAAGAAAATTCAGTGTCAGAGTGAAATCAGCAAGAAATCGCTAACGTGTCTTGGTTTGAGTTTCTTGGAGAAATTCCTTTCTTCCCGGGACCTGGGATGTGCCTACACACACACCCAAGTAAATGCTATTGTGAAATGAGTCTTTCTTAGGTCATCAGGCTGTTCCATAAAGTATTTAAAACCCTAGGCCTTTAGTGATAAAGCCTGATGATGCAACTTGATTATAATATGACAGTTGGATTCAAGCACCAGTGATATGCCTGAAATGCAGCCATGTGGTTGGCTTGTAAAGGATTAGTTGATGATACGTGAAATAACTGGTTGCCCCTGATATGATAAGGCCACCAGCCCCTGTGATCTAGCCTTCTTGATGAGAATGAGGATTACGTGCAGCTGGTTCCATTAGGGAGCCTCTGGCTGTCTTCCTACTAGAGCCTAAGGCAGTAATACAGGTAGCCATAGTTGTACCTGTCAGGACTGGCTCCTAGAAGTGCTGTATCTCCTTCCATTGGGTAATAAAGGACTCTTCTTTCTCCAGGACCAATGAGCTCTACATATGCTCCTCCAGCCTGTCCCCAGCGTTAATCTAGAATGAAAAGAAAATGTAACCCTAACTCCCTTAAAGATCCTCAACACCTCCCCACCATTTCCCCTATGACTCTCCAGAAAGCAGATTTGTTTTATTTAAGAGTGTGTGTCTCTATGCAAAACCCTGTTCTCTTGGGAAAAAAAAAAAAAATATATATATATATATATACATATATTTATTTATTTATTTATTTATTTTTGCTTCAGTTCTGCTTCTGGAACTAGAAAATCAGTCTTTTATTGAACAAATATATAGTCACAGTTGCCTTCCCCTCAAAATACCATTGACAAATATGAGGATAAGACCCTGGTCTAGAAGGAAGAAAGATGGACTATGAGCACTTCTTCTACAGATCTTAAAAGATGTTGACTCATTATCTGTAACAAACCCTCATCTAGTCATTTCCTCATCCCCACCTGATAAATGCTGGAACCCAGAACAAGTTTGTGACAGGACTCCAGTGTTCTTGATTGAAATGGAAGTAAGACTTTAAGCCTGACAGGCAGATGAATCCTGAGAAATCTGAATAAAACTTTATAATACAAAAAAATGAAAGATGAATCCAGCCTCCAGGGAAACTGGAGACAGGAGGAAGCTATAAACAGGCTGGGAACTCACCCTCGAGTCCAGGAGAGTCTGGAGACATGGGTTTCTCCCGGCACGAGGACACAGCTTGTGTTTGGCGGAGAATATTTTGAGTGAGATGACAGGGAGTATCACTTAAATTAAGCGTCATCTTCTGGAACTTTTCGAACCTCTCACCCTCTTCATTTTCCATTCTCTAACCCTGACAGAGAGAGTGTCTTTTAATGGAATGAGATATTGAAGTTATGCAAAGTCATCAGTGTAAACGGGAGGCATTGTCTTATAGGATTCCCCCTCTGAAAACGTGGGAGGGCTGAGCCTGGGCACAGACACTGCCATGCTCTGGCACAAGCCACAGCCACCATGGTTACCACCAAAAAGGACATAAGGCCCTGGGGTAGAAAAATGTGTGGAGTAAAAAGAGGAAGGAATTTTACAGGGGAAAAAAAAAGGCTCCAACTTTTGTCTGAGGCAACTTTATGGGAAAAAAACAATGAATGCTTTGCCATCCGGTGTGCTCTAGATCAGGGACTGGCAAACTATGGCTCACAACCAGTTTTTGTCAATAAAGTTTTATTAGAACACAGCCATGATCAGTTATTATGTATCATATATGATTTTTTTGTGCTACAAGAAGACTAAGTAGTTATGCTAGAGACCATATGGCCCAAAGAGCCAAATATATTTACTAACTGGCCATTAACAGAGAAAGTTTGTTAACCTCTAGTGTCAAACATGAAAGAGAACAGTGCCAGCCCATTTTGTACCTTTTGTAGGAAAATTAAGATTACTCCAGCATTCTCCAGCTTTTTCCTTACTGCCTTTTCCCCCTTTTTGAAATTGCTTGTATCTCCCCCTGGTCTCTCTTCTTTTCCACCAGGCCTAGGGATGGCTGGCTGTGCACTCCTGTACAGGGATGGGTAACATGAAGGAGAAATTCAACACTTTCTTCAGAAATGGAACAGAATATGAACATATTTTAAGAAAAGCAGCCAACAGTCAACTCTTCTGTCAACACTGAGAGGTTATCCTTTTCTCCAACGTGCTGTGTGTTCCTTCAATAATCGTAATAATCTGCACAATGTTGTGTCTCTGAACAACGTTGTTTTTTTTTTCCTAAAGATTTTATTTATTTATTTATTTGACAGAGAGAGACATAGCAAGAGAGGGAACACAGACAGGGGGAGTGGGAGAAGGAGAAACAGGCTTCCCACTGAGCAGGGAACCCAATGTGGGGCTCAATCCCAGGACTCCTGGATCATGACCTGAGCTGAAGGCAGATGCTTAATGACTGAGCCACCCAGTCAGCCACCCTGATGGGGGTTTTCTAATTGAAGTAAAAATAGCCAACATTTATTGAGCTCTTACTGGATGCCAGTAGCCATCTGATGAGCTTTATGTGAACTATCCCAGGGGGTGTTCATGTAGGCTCTAAGGTCTCCCAGCATCACCATTTTCTAGATGAGCAAACTGAGCAACTTGCCCAAGGTCAGAAACACAAACCACTCTTAAACTACACCCTTGGCCACCATATTTTTCTACTTGCCTCAAAAACATGTGAAAATGAACTTAACTAGAATTCGAAATGAAAAATAAGTTTTCATTAGACATTCACCATTCAAGCATCTATCAAATGCTAACTGGGAAGGACAATATTAATTTTTGTCTACATCAATCTATGATTTTCCATATAAATACCTTCTCTGGAACTTCTTAAAAAGTGTAACTTTTAGTAGTTTTTATTCACTTCTGGGCCTTCACTAGACGTTGACTTCTTTCCTGGATCGGGAAGCATTTCAGAGTCATTTCTACCAAACTCATGAATATAAGGTTATCTAAACTAATGACTTTTTCATTATACCTACAGTAGAGACAGTGAAACAAGCAAGGCAACTACAACTTTTTCCTCCTTTTACTTAACCGTATTTGCTAAGAAACTTGCAGAAACCTTAGGACTCCCAGGAACAGCATCTCAGCATCACCACACTTCCAATTCTCGCTCTTTAGGTCTGATGATTCATCGGGAGCCTTCAAACGGCAAGTCCTTCTTTGTTTACAGAAAGACCGGAAAATCAGCTAAAAGTGTAATTCATTCATGAGAGTTAGATTAATGACTTTTGAAGGAATATTTTTTTTAAGGTTCCTAAAAGATCAGAGGAATCACCTCTGCTTCTGCCCCAAGTTCTCCTCCAGAGAATCAGACCCAAAAGATTCCAGTAATTCCACCAGAGAATTTCCCCCCAATTTTAACCAGTAACAGAGGATCTAGATACTATATGGTGGATTCTTTATACCTATGTTTGGATTTATAACAGTACAGTTTGAAAAAGAATTTTACAAAGACATGAAGAAACTCGAAAGTCTTCACTCAGTCCTAATAGTGGGAAAAAAAAAAAAAAACTGAAAAATCAATCACTTAGATCCACTAGTGGAGTGAGGACATGGGGCAACCTGCTACCCTCAAAATTGGAGAGACCGACAGGCAAATATAGAGAACCTCCACTTGCCAAAGCAGAAACTACCATGGGAACCAGGGCCAGAGTAGGACAATTGGAAAAGTAATTGAAGAATTTATTTTTTTTAAGATTTTATTTATTTATTTGGCAGACAGAGATCACAGGTAGGCAGAGAGAGAGGAAAGGAAGCAAGCTCCCTGACAAGCAGAGAGCCTGACACGGGGCTCGATCACAGGACCCTCAGATCATGACCTGAGCCGAAGGCAGAGGCTTTAACCCACTGAGCCACCCAGGTGCCCCAGTAATTGAAGAATTTCTGGAGGTTCAGTGCGGACAATGCTAAGAGATAAAATTCCACAAGGACTCAATCTTGGAGGACCCACACTTTTGTGAGTTTTACCTCCAGGAGCTCTACCAGGTCCTCACAGTAATATTAGAGAAAAATGTTCTCTGGTTCCAAGCAGGGGAAGAAGAAAAGGAATAATTTTGAGATATGCCAGAGAATTCTGTTTTTCTTAACAAGACCTGTCCTGGAAAGAGGGTACTTCACTGCTGGGGTTTTATCAGAGCCTAACCTATGTAGGGTAAGGGAAATACCCAACTCTGACCAGTTCTAGCCCTTTATGTTGGGGAAGAGAAATATACAAATCCATCTCCTTCTGCCCATCCTCTCTCACCTAAAGGAGGAAAAATATTCATAGTCCAGGAGCACAGGTTCACCAAAAGACCAAAACCCAAACATAGGACCACAGAGAGCCTCTCCTCCACCTACACCTTAAGTCCACATCACTAAAGGTCTATATACCACAGTTTCATTTACATAGTACATTATACATGCCTTTCAACAAAAAATTACAAGGCATACTAAAGGCAAAAATGCCACTTGAAGAGACTAAACAAATACCAGAAGCAGAGTCAGATATGACAAGATTATTGGAATTATAAGACCAGGGATTTTTTAAAACTGTGATTGATATCCTAAGAGCTGTAATGGGGAAAGTAAGCAGCATGAAAGGACAAATGTAAGCAGAGAGATGGAAATTCTAAGAAAGAGTCAAAAGGAAATGGTAGGGGGTAGCTGGGTAACTCAGTCATTAGGCATCTGCCTTCAGCTCTGGTCGCAATCCCAGGGTCCTAGGATATAGCCACACATCAGCCTCCCTGCTCAGTGAGAGGCCTGCTTCTCCCTCTCCCACTCCCCCTGCTTGTGTTCCCTCTCTCACTGTGTACCTCTCTGTCAAATAAATAAATAAAATCTTAAGGAAAAAAAAAAAAGGAAATGTATCAAAAGCAAAAAAGATCAAAAGCACTAGAACAGAAATGAAGAACATCTTTGAAGGCTCATTGGTAGAATGAACATAGCTAAAGAAAGAAACTCTGAGCTTATGGATATGACAGTAGAAACTTCCAAACTGGGGTCAGCTGAGTGGTCAGTCAGTTAAGAGTCTGCCTTTGGCTTAGGTCATGATCCCAGGTCCCAGGATTGAACCCTGTGTTGGGCTCCCTGCTCAATGGGAAGCCTGCTTATCTCTCTGCCCCTCCCTCCTGCCCAGCTCTCTCTCACTATCTCTCGCTTTCTCTTGAATAAATAAATGCAGTCATAAAAGAAAGAAAGAAAGAAAGAAAGAGAAAGAGACTTCTAAACTGAAAAGCAAAGAGAAGACTAGAAAAAAATATATAACAAAATATCAAAGAACCATGAACTAAAAGATACACTATATGGGTAATGGAAATATCAGAAGGAGGAGAGAGAGAGAGAGAGAAAGGAACAGAAGCAATATTTGGAGCAATAACAACTGAAAGAATTTCCCCCAAATTAATGTCAGACACAAAACCACAGATCCAGGAAGCTCAGAGAACACCAAGCAAGATAAACACACAACACACACACACACACACACACACACACACACACACAGAGCAAACAAAAACTACGACTAAGCAAAGCATATTCAAACTACAGAAAATCAAATATAAAGAATCTTGAAAGATGCCAGACGGAAGAAACACCTTACCTATAAAAAAGCAAAAATAAGAATTATATCTGACATACCTTTAGAAACATGAAAACAAGTAGGGTGAGTATTTAAAGTGCTGAAAGGAGGGGTACCTGGGTGACCCAGTCAGTTAAGTGTCTGCCTTTAGCTCTGGTCATGATTCCAGCGTATTGGGATCTAGTCCCACAAGGGGCTTCCTGCTCAGCAGGGAGCCTGCTTCTCTCTCTCCTTCTACCCTCTCCAATGCTTGTTCCCTCTCTCTCTCTCAAATAAATAAAAAAATACAATTTTTAAAAAATAACAAAGTGCTGAAAGAAATAACCCACTGGTCTAGACTTCTGTAACCTGCAAAATTACTCTTCAGAAGTAAAAGAGAAATAAAGACTTTCTCAAACAAAAATTGAAGGAATTTGTTGCCAGTAGTTGAGGAAAAAATGTTAAAAAAATTTTTAGATGTTAAAAATGTTAAAAGAAGTTATTTTAACTTGCCAAGAAATGTTAAAAGAAGTTCTTCAGAGAGAAGGAAAATGACCTAGGTCAGAAATTCAGATCTATATAAAGAAAAGAAGAGTATCAGAGAATGGAAAACTGAAAGCAAAATAAAAACCTCTATTTTAGGGGCACCTGCGTGGCTCAGTGGGTTGAGCCTTTGCCTTCGGCTAACGTCATGGTTTTGGGGTCCAGGGATCGAGCCCCACCTCGGGTTCTCTGCTCAGTGGGGAGCCTGCTTCCCCCTTTCTCTCTGCCTGGCTCTCTGCCTGCTTGTGCTCTGCCTCTCTCTGTCAAATAAATAAATAAATAAATAAATAAATCTAAACCCAAAAAAAGCCTCTATTTTTCTTATTCTTAATTGATCTAAACTGATAACAGTTTGTTCAAAATAATAACAATGTATTCAATTATGTATTACTATGTATATGTATACTTAAGTATATGCTTACATACTTATATATGTTTATATATTATATATACTTATGTATACACAAGCATACCCCAGAGATAGTGCTGGTTCTGTTCTAGACTACTGCAATAAAGCAAATACTGCAATAAAATGAGTCAAATGAATTTTTTGGTTTCTCTGTGCATATAAAAGTTTTACTTATACTATACTATAGTCTATTAAGCATGCAATAGCATTGTCTAAGAAAACAACTGTACATAACTCAAAAATACTTTATTGCTAAAAAATACTAACAGCTTTTTAGTGACTAGCAATCACTGATCACAAATCACCATTAACAAATTAATAACAATGAAAAAACTTGAAATATTTTAAGAATTGCCAAAATATGACACAGAGACACAAAGTGAGCAAATGATGTTGGAAAAATGGTGCTTATAAATCTTCAATATGTAAAAAAAAAAGAAATCTGCATCTGCAAAGTAGTAAAAGAAGTAGAAGGAGGTATACCTGTACACAAATACTTCTGTATAAATGAAATGAATGACAATAATGATACAAGGAATGGGAGGGAGGAATTAGAGATATTTTGTTGTTATAAGATACTTGCACTGCTCACAAAGTGGTGTGGTGCTATGTGAAATCAGACTTGTATTGATTATAAGTGTGTCATTCAAACTCTAGGGGAACAAATAAGAAACTCTAGGGGAACCACTAAACAAAGAAATATAACTAATGTGCTAAAAAGAGAAAGAGAATGGAATCATATAAGATACTCAGTTAAAACCATAAAAGCCCAAAAAAGGAGTGGAAGACAAAAATAAGACCAAACAAGAGCCACAAGTAGAAAACAGTAACAACAACTAGATATTAATCCAACTATATCAATAGTCACCTTAAACATCAATAGTCTAAATACATAAATAAAAAGACCAACACATTTGGAGTAGATTGAAAAACAAGACCTAACTCTATGCTGTTTACAAAAAACCCCTCTTAAATAAGAAGACACATATAGATTAAAGGAAGGGGATGGAAAAAGATATACCATGCTGCTATGAATCAAAGGAAAGTAGGAGTAGCTATATTAATTTCAGACAGAGCTATATAACTTTCAGAGCAAGGAAAGTTGTCAGTGATGAACAGGAGCTTTATGTAATGATAAAGGGATCAATGCTCCAAGACTAATAATCATTAACGCATACACTCCTAACAACAGAGTATCAAAACAACATGACACAAAAACTGATAGAACACCAAAGGAAAATCAATGAATCCACTGTGATACTTGGGGAATTTATCCTCTCCTTTGCATAGAGCAAAGCTTCCATGATACAAGCTTTGACTAGAGTGAATTAAGAAAACTCTACAATCATTGTTATCTTGATCGTTAATATTCATTCAACACTTGCTACAATGTTTCATGTAATCTAAGATTCTATCAGTCATAAGACTCACCATTATTTTATGAACCAAGAAAAAGAAAATGCTACCAATTAAATTATGGAATCAATAATTGTTAAAACATATTTCAGAGATGAGAAAGTATGGAAAAGTGTGAGTCTCTGAATCAATGAAAAATGGTATGTACCTATTAAGTGCTCTCTGTACCTTATCTCATTTAATTATCAAAATAAACTTCTGAGTCAAATACTATTATTTGGCTCATTTTTTTAGATGAGGTTAAAAAAAAAAAGGCTTAAATTTTTCATAAGTGGCAAAACTAAGAGTCAAAGCCTAACTCCAGGGTCAGAGTCTGTGCCACCACACCTCTTAGAGGACTTAGGAATATGTTGGGATAGAACAGAAAAGGGACCATGGGTCAGGCTCCAAGTGGATCTCTGATACATCAGCTCTTACCTCTCATACTTAGAGTTTTTCATTACAACTAGAGTGTCCTCTCCTCCCTACCATATAGGGCCTGCCAGGGTGTGCATCCCTTTGCTTGTGCCCTATACCTACTAACTTTCCCAGAGTATAGAACTCAACCCAGCCTCAACCTGCTGCCTTCCTCTTACAAAGAACATAATATGAGAAGCAGTCAAATTTTCCAAGACTTAGAAGGTCATTGTTCTACTTTCTCTATGCTCTTGTGTTTAAAATTTTCCATGATAAAATCTTTTTAAATTAGTTGGAGTTCAGTATTATAATGGTAATAGCATGTATTAAAACTTATCTATTTACCATAACACTAACCTTTTATTATTATTTTTTAAAGATTTTTGTTTGTATTTATTTGAAAGAGAGAGAGTGCAAAAGAGAGCAAGCAGCGGGGAGGAGCAGAGGGAGAGGGACAAGTGGACACCTCAATCAGTGCAGAGCCCAAAGCAGGGCTGATTTCAGGACCCTGAGATCATGACCTGAGCCAAAACCAAGAGTCAAGGTGTTCAACAGACTGAGCCACCCAGGCGCCCCACCACAGCACTAACCTTAAGATCACTTAAGATCACATATCTAATGAATGGCAGGGCTGAGCTCAGGCCTGAAATATATAGACCAGATACTGTACATGTACAGTGGAGAGAGTAGCTTACTCTTTCTGAGGCTTCTGAGAAGACATTAGGATGAGACAGAAGGAGAACCCCATGCTCCAAGATGAAAGGGATGGAAGACTACTTTTAGGGAAAGATGCCAGGAAACGACAAGTGGCAATTCCTTAGCTATATTCCACACATATTCCACTGGTGATGCACAGTCAGTGTTTCTCCAAGGACTCTACCGTTCCCATCCATGAACTCAATATGCCTGTTAGGTATTTACCAACAGTTCTCTTCAGACAAAATAGAATTGGCTCACCTAGGGGATGAGTGTCTTATCCTACCCATACTTGGAATGGTTTTCCAGGAAATCTGGGTGTGGTCCTCATACACCTACTCAGAGAACAAATGAATCCAACCTCATGCAATTAATTCCTCTTCCCTTTAGTCAGGGAGAATGGGAAGTTCAGTGTGTCCATCAAACACAAAACTGAAAAAAAGGATTTGGGGGCTTCGCATTTGCATAAAGAGCTAAAAAAATTAACTACTATGCCTCAAAAAAAAAGAAAGAAAGAAAAAAGGAGAGAAGAAGAGAAAACAGAGAAGAGGAGAGGAAAGGAGAGGAGAGGAGAGGGAAAAGAAAAGAAAGCCGGATTATTGCTGAAGCAGCTGTATCTTGACATTTCCATAGCAATGGAGCTGACCTGCTGAGCCCCCCTTGGCCCTGGCATCTCCCTGCTGGGGCTGTGGGAGCCTCTCAGGTGGCTGACCCAAGAATGGCAGCAGAAGGGGCTGCTGAGCTGGCCCCTGGACAATGGGACAGAGAGTGGGGACAGGGAGGGAAAGAGAAAAGAGAATGAGTCCAGGGACATGTACTCAAGAAAAAGTAGTATTTGACAAATTGACAGATTAGCGATCCCCTCTGATGGTTGAAGCTTTAAAGAACAAAGTTACTGAAAGGTTGAGGCCAAGTCCTAGACACAGATACTCAGTCCACAGAATCCTGGACACACTGGACTACCCCAAGATATTTTCTTCAAGCATTAAATTGAAATACTGTTAGGTTAATTGTGTTATTTTCAGGACAACCGGCTTTATTTCACACATGTTCATAATTCTTGTATCTCCTCAAATCCCTTTTTCCCCCACGGGAGAAATAAACACCTATAATAATGTTTGGAAGTTAGAGCCCTCCAGCTTTCTCTCTTTCCCATTTGGGGTATGGACTGGGTACCTTGAAATATCACCTCTCTAGTCCTCCACTTTGATTATCTAAAATGCAAAATGGGGGCACTTGGGTGGCTCAGTTGATTAAGCATCCACCTCTTGGTTTCAGCCCAGGTCATGGGATTGAGGCCCCACAATGGACTCTGCACTGGGTGTGGAATCGGCTTCAGACTCTCTCTCCCTCTCCCTCCTGCTCATTCTCTCTCTCTCTCTCTCTCTCAAGTAAATAAATAAACTCTTAAAAAAATAAAGTGCAAAATAAATAAAAATTTTAAACTAAAATAAATTACAACATTGTAAGTAGGGTGGAGTTTTCAAATGAAAGTGATCAAGGTCATTAGTCACAAGCAGAGGAAAAGAAAGCCCAGCCAATAGATTGTTAGACTAGAAAAGGGTTTTCTTAGCTAAAGACATCACGCAACTGACAGTTAACATGGAATTAATTCTTTAAAGATTTTATTTATTTGACAGACAGAGATCACAAGCAGGCAGAGAGGCAGGCAGAGAGAGGAAAGGAAGCAGGCTCCCTGATGAGGAGAGAGCCTGATGTGGGGCTCAATCTCAGGACCCTGGGATCATGACCTGAGCCCAAGGGAGAGGCTTAACCCACTGAGCCACCCAGGTTCCCCATAGAAATGGAATTAATTCTTTTACAATATGAGATAACATCCTCATAGGGTGCCTGGGTGGCTTGGTCTGTTAAGTTGGTCATGATCTCAGGGTCCCGGAATCGAGTCCCATGTATCCCTGCATAGCATGGAGTCTGCTTCTTCCTCTCCCTCTGCCCTTCCCTCCTGTTCTTGCTCTCACTGTCTCTCCCTCTCAAATGAATAAATTAAAAAATATTTAAAAAGAGAAAGAGAGAGAGAGAGACAACATCCTTGCTAAGGAAACATTGATATGGAAATTATTTTCAAACGCTAGGTCCGGTGATAACAGCATCTCAAATACTCTTAGCAAATCTTTTCTTTATCTGCTTGCACTTGGTTTGGGCATTTCTTCACCAACCCCTGCGCAGGTGTCTGCAAGCTATACCGCAGGGGTCAACTTTTTTCCTCTGGACTCTTGAAGTTTCTAAAACAGAGACACATGTTTTCGGGCTTAGAAACCAAATCTGAATTCTGGCTTTGAGGAATTTATATTCTTCGAGAATCCATTTTGCCACTTCACCCTTGGGGCGGGGTTTGGGGGAGGGCTGGGGGGAGCTCACAAGCACAAAAACAGCGGCCAGTGGAACAGTCTCTGATGAGCCCCCACTCTCTGCAATCTGGTTCATTTATTTCCTTTGTTCACCCAGCTCTCCCGAGGTCCATCATCCCAGGATCCTTGCTGCGAAAAAACTGCCAAGTCATGAGAGCTGACTCAGAAAGTTGGATGCTTGACCTTTCTGTTTTACAGGTGTGTGTGTGTGTGTGTGTGTGTGTGTGTGCACGTGCGCGTGTATTTGCTGGCAGGCAGCATTCAAGCCCACAGAGCTGCATGACTCTCCTGGGACCTCCAGCTCCCAGGCTATGAAGCCCCGGATTGTCCAGCTCTACTCTTAGGACCCGAATTGTCTCCCCAGGCACATGTGAGTCAGGAGGCCTCGCCGGGAAGAGAAGGGGCGAGCATGCACACACAGGCTCCCGATTCCAAAATCCGGCTTCCCCTGAGGCTTGCAGCCCGCTGCACGGTGGGAACCAAGAGACACAGAGCTGCCCGTAACAGATGCAAGTTTCCCGGGCTCCCGCTCAGCTGGGAATGCAGGCTGTAACGCAGAAATAAATCACACGGAACTTGCTGTCAGCGCTCTTACCTTCCTGCGAAAACCTTCCAACGCTGCCGCTTGACTGGCTGGAGTCGTGGTAGTTTTTAAATGAAGGCTGGAGACGCATTGGCAGCGCTGCCTCATTTTTAGCGAATACCTTTGTGGGCTCTGCGTTCGCATCTGGCCAGTGCCATCATGCTGGGTATGATTAGAATAGGCTGCTGCTCTTTCCCAAGCAGGAAGCTGGAGCCCTGTTCCCGACAGCCGAAACCCAGGCTGGTTCCAAGCACAACAGCCCATCGCAGCCAGGGAAGGGTCTGCAGCGCGGGACTTCTCCCAAGGCATAAAAAAGAGAGAGAGAGAGAGAGAGAGAAATGTGTTAACTGTGCTAACAGTGCCAAGTAATATGCTTCGTTAAAAATTTAATCACCTACAAGTGCAAAACAAGTGCAAAGCAATCATGTCGTAATTGGCACAGCAATTAACGCCTCCCTTTCCAATAGCACATGCGTCCTAGGAAGTGCAGGACTGCAAGTTCGTCTATGCTGCTGATGGGCTCGGTTCCTAGAGGGAGGGAGAGAAGGGCTTAAATAGAATTTTTTTGGTTTTTGGCATCTGGGCTTGCGATGTGTTCATGAAATCTCCAAACCAGCTGCCATTTTGGTTGGTGCAAAAGTCCTTCTGCTGTGTGGTGTAATTCACCGACTTCCCCACTCTGTGTTCTCTGAAGCTCTGATGTAACACTGCCTTCCCCTTTTTCTAACGTTAAAATGCAGATAAATGAACATAGAGATCAAATTTGCATGCAAAAGTGGTGCTTCCTACAAAAAGAAAATCACATAAGTCATTGTCTCCTTCAGACCGTTGTCAGAAATCAAATACCCCATGGCAAAGGAAATAAATGACTTTGGGAGAAGACGGTGCTAAAAGTATTCACTCTGTCACTTTGGACAATTTAGGTCTTCTCGGTGCCACCAAGCCTGGTCGTGGATACAGAGATCTTCTTAGGGGCAAGAGCCAGTTCTTGAAGGAAGTGGGGTAGGGAAGGAAGTTGGACACTCTCCCTCCACAATTCCCCATCCCTAGCACAAGCCTAGGGACAGGCGGAGAAGGGGACACGGGAGCTGTCTGAAATTGCCTGGGAGGTTCTCCTAAGCTGCAGGGACCACCTACTGAGCTGTTTAGAGACCCCGGCCCTCACCTCCAATGCAGGAGAGAGCAAGGAGTCTTCAATTCCCCACGGACCGAAGAGAATCTTATCTTTAAAGAGAAAGATCTTTAACTTCCCGATCTGTTTCAAGTCCCGAGAAAGACGAAAGTGTGACAGAGCCTACAATCTGAGATGCCACCTATTGGAAATTTTTCCAAGGCCCCAAAGTTCTTGGCATGGTTTAGAAATTACTATGAGAATGGAACCTAGTGACACTAAAACTAAATGTGTTTGAAAGGAGTTTCATAAGGAATTAAAAAAAAAAAAAAGAACTAAAGAAACAGGGATTTCAGAATTTAATGAGCAGCATGAGGGTAAAGCCAATTAAACCTTTAGAGTGAATTTGTTTTACTCTTGTCTGCCGTTTTTGATCCTGGAATGAGTGTGATCCGAGAAAAGGAGGAAATTTGGAGTGCAATTTGGGGAACAGAAAAGCAGATGCCCAGACTCACATTCTGACCGCTGACTTTGTAACAACACTGCTAAGATAGGAGTGAAAATCAAGAGCCGGTAAGCACACGCTACCCTCTATTCCGCACTCTCTGGAAAGTGCAAGCCTTCATACCGGCTACTCACTTTCCTGCTTTGCTATTTCCTTTTCCCAGCAATCTTTTTGTTCCAGCTCAGAAACCCATCTGATCCGGAGAGTTGAGGAAAGAAGCCTTCTACCCTGAGACAGAGGACATGCTTCATACGCAGGGCACACTGCGACAGAAATTCACGCTGGAAAGCTCAGTAGGAAGTCAAGTGAAACCCCTGTCTCAAATACAAAGAGGACAAATATCTTATTATGCTAAGAAGCCTCCAATTAAGGACGGAGAGCCAGCTGGAATAGACAGTTCCCATAGTCATAGTTTTTATTCATTCTCATAAAAATACGTCTTTTGAGACCGATGTTCTTTCAATATTGTTATCATTTGTAAAACTGGTTGAAAAAGTCTGATGTATCATAGCCTTAATCCAGAGACCCAGATGATATATTCCTGCATTTGAATTTATTTTAAATAAATATTTTATCTCTGCCATGCCCTTTTTATTTTCTCTTTCGTTAGAAAGGCTTAAATGACTGAAAGTTTAAAAACAAAGTCGTTGTGCATCTTTGGTAATCTTACCTTAACATACTTGCTAATGCAAAAATTTATTTAATAAGAAGTACCTTCTAGGGGCACCTGGGTGGCTCAGTCAGTTAAGTGTCTGCCTCTGGCTCAGGTCATGATCCCAGGATTCTAGGATCAAGCCTCACGTCAGGTTCCTTGGGAGCCTATTTCTCCCTCTCCCTCTGCCTGCCACTCCCCCTGCTTGTGCTCTCTCTTGCTATCTCTCTCTCTCAAATAAATAATAAAATCTTCAAAAGAAACAAAAACAAAAGAGTACTAACTAAATATACCAGGCATTGACCTAGGACCAAGCCAGGCGTTGACTTAGAACTATTCCCGGCATTGACGTAGGGCGAGGCGTTCTTTACAATATACAAACAAACTACCAACAATTAAGAATGAAGACCCCAAGACTAGAAGCAACATAAGGAGCTTTTTTTACTGTCATATCCCCACTGCCTTGCCCAGAATCCAAGATGCCTTAGAAATCTGTTGAACGAATCAATCAATGAATCATCGAATGATCATCCAAACTCACTCTAAGCTGACAGCCTAGTAGAAGGGATTTCAGGATATAAATATTCCTAACACAACTTCTAAATTAAGATGTACTCTAAGAAAGACACATATGAAGTGTGAGGAGAGGATGGAGAGAAAGCTTGCATTTTTAGTGCTGGAGGAGGAGGGGAGATGAAGCATGGCAGAACAAGGCGAATTCCAGTTTTGCAGGAGCTTGGTGTCCCTCGGTGGGAATCATGTTGGAATAATGCTGGAAAGGTAGTTGGAAGCAGAGCACAGAAGGCTTGAATGCCTGCCAAACAAAATTAAGTTCAGAAAGAGACACTGTTAAAGGGAGATGAATCTGGCCATAATGTATCAAACTGATTACACTGGAAATTGACTGGCAGCAGGAACACCAATTAGGGAGCTACTGGAATAGTCTAGGCAAGAGCTGAAGTTCACCCAAACCAGGCAAACTGTAGATGAGAAGGGACCACGGGCAAGAAATGAGTGAATTTCTCGTGGAAGTTGTCACATGAGATCTGGGCCATGACAAGCATCACACTGAAGTGTCAATGCTTGGTGATAGGGAAGGTACCAGTTCCATTCGCAGAAACTGGAAACAAGGCAACATGAGTATTTGGGGGAGATAAGATGAAGACTTGGGTTTTAGACCATACTGTATTGGAAGGATTGGCTGGACATTTGGTGAGCAAGGAAAGGTACTTAGAAATGTCAGACTAAAAGCCCAAGAAAGAAGTTAGAAGTGGAGGTAAAAAATTTAGGGTCCTCTGTGTATTGTTTTAGAATCACCCCTGTGGCCAAAGGTGTAGAATTGAATCAGAGAGAAGAGAAAAGTGGGGATAAAACCTTGAAGGCAAGACAAGTGTTGCAGGGAAGAGGGTTATTCAGAGCCATGAAGCCCAAGGAGAAAGGAATTTTAAATGTTTGTGATGCCGAATGCTGCAGAGAAATCAAAGTGATGTGAACTGAGGAAAGGCCATTGGATTTGACTTCCAGGAACTGATGGGTGACCTTTGAGAATGCAGTTTCAAGAGACTGGTGAGGTCAGTAGAAAGATCACAAAGGATTAAGGGTGGAGAAGGCAGCGAATCAGTGGAAACAGAGAGTACAGATACTGCTTTCAAGAAGACTGGCATTTAGGGGAAGGAAAAAAATAGAGGACTATCTTAGGAAAGAACATGTCAAAGGTCAGTTTCTTTAAGACGAGTGTGCCTCAAACTGAAGGGAGGTATTTATCAAGTAAGGCTCATGATACAAGCAGGAAGGGATAATTGCGGGAGCAAATTTTTAGAGCAGACAAGAGGAAATGTGATGGCTGGGGAGACTATAACTCCAGAGAGCCAAGTAGCATTTCTTCCTCTGAGGCAGTTAGAAATGAGGAAGAACTTAATGAAAAGAAATACTGAAGTGAAAATTTTTGATGGACTCAACAGATGAAGTTGGTGTACTTTTCCCTATTTCTTCTGCTAAATGTCACTAAAGACTTACATAGAGAGGCATTATATATAAAACAACACAAGAAGACTTAGAAGAGTGGAGAGCAGAAAGCAGACAAGCTAGGGAATCTCAGAACCCAAAAAAGAATACAGGGATTTCTGTGAGTTTCTTTTCTCCCCCATATATCTACAATTTGGAGCTAAGAAAGAAGTCAACCTGGAAACTCCAGCAGACATAGACTAACATAAACAAAAACCTGAGCATCAGGAAAGGGATAACTTGGCAAGGAGGAAATATTTTCAGATAATAATTGTCCAATTCTAAAAAACATTACAAAATCCTCTGGCCCAGGGGCGCCTGGGTGGCTCAGTCATTAAGCATCTGCCTTCGGCTCAGGTCATGATCCCAGGGTCCTGGGATTGAGCCCCACATTGGGCTGCCCGCTCCATGGGGAGCCTGCTTCTCCCTCTCCCATTCCCTCTGCTGTGTTCCCTCTCTCACTGTGTAACACTGTCAAATAAATAAATAAAATCTTAAAAAGAAAAAAAATCCTCTGGCACAACCCACACCAATGCCAGCAAAGGCCCAGTGGAGATTCTAGACTTCTACCTTCACATGGCTTGTCAGAAGATGTCCAAACATGCCCACAGAACTGGCAGGCCTCAAAGAAGGACAAATAGAGAGCTGGAGCTTTCATCTTGCCTCTAGGAGATGGTGCTAGTAGTGGTCATAAGAGGAGTAGCCATATAGCTATCAATGGAGGCCTAGTGAAGAGCTGAAACTTCCAGGCCCTTTCAGCTCTAATGAGAAGTCCCCCAGACTGGTACTCCTATTTGACAGTAATGAGAACATACCACCAACCGCCTTTGATGCCACAGAGCATCAAAAGAAGCCAGGTAAAATGAAAGGTTTAAATTAGATTCAAAAATTTCATGACATACACCACAAATGTCCAGGTTTCAACTGAAAAATCACTAATCAAATCAATATCCAGGAATATCTCAAACTGAATGAAAAAAAAAAAAAGGTAATCAATAGATACCAACACTGTGGTGACAGAAATATTAGGTTATCTGACAAAGACTTTAGAGTAATAATCATAAAAATGTTCTAATAAGCAATTACAAATACATTTGGAACAAATGAAAACATACAAAATATCAGAAAAGAAACAGAAATTCTCAGCAAAGAGAGGATATAAGAAAACCCATATGGAAATTTTAGAACTGGAATAGATAACAACCGAAATAGAAAACTCAAATAACAGAAGGAAAAGGACAAAGGAATGGATCCGCCAACTGTGATACAGCAAGAGAAATTAGGCAAACTAAACAACAAAGAGAAAATAAACTGGAAAAAAAAAATGAGCAGTATAAGAGACCTGTGGAACTATAATCAAAGATTTAACATTTGTGTCACTGGAGTCCCAGGAAGAGAAGATAAAGAGGACAGAGCTGGGTGGGGTGGGGATGGGGAAATGCCTGAAACATTTCCCAGCTTTGGAAGATATTTTCCAGCTTTTGCAAGGTTTAAGAAGTACAGGGGTACCTGGGTGGCTTAGTGGGTAAAGCCTCTGCCTTCGGCTCGGGTCATGATCTCAGGGTCCTGGGATCGAGCCCCACATCGGGATCTCTGCTTAGCAGGAAGCCTCTTCCCTTCCTCTCTCTCTGCCTGCCTCTCTGCCTACTTGTGATCTCTGTCTGTCAAATAAATAAATAAAATCTTTTAAAAAAAGAAGAAGAAGAAGAAGAAGTACAGAAAATCCACCAACTAGAATAAACTCAAAGAAATTCACAAGGCAAATCAAAGTCAAACTTCACAAAACTGAAGGCAAACAGATCTGAAAAGAATTGAAATCTCATAGTATGCGTTCATAAACAACACACTTCTAAATAATCCATGAGCCAAAGACGATGTCTCAAGGAAAATTTTAAAAAACACTGAACTGAATGAAAATGAAAATAAAATATATCAAAATTTGTGGCACACAGCTAAAGAAGT
>ML108646.1:0-61405 GCA_003697995.1 Taxidea taxus jeffersonii
GCAGAGTTGTAGGAGTTCTTCATATGTTCTGGACACTGGACCTTTAGCAAATGTATGGTTTATAATACCTCCAACTCTGTTCTTCCTTTTCAAGATTCTTTCAGCTCCTCTTGGTTGCTTGCATTTCCCCTATGAATTTTGGGATCAGTATGTCCAGCTTTGCTTTAAAAACAAAAACAAACAAACAAACAAAAAAGCAGTCTGATTTGATGGGGATTTCGCTGAATCAGCAGACCAGTTTGGGAAGTTTTGCCACCTTAAGGATATTAAGCCTTCTGATCCACAAATACAGGATGTTTTCTCATCTTCCAGGTCTTCCTCTAACTTCTTTCCACGATGTTTTACTGTGTTCGGTGGGCAAGCCACAGAGCTGTTGTTACATTTACTCAGAAGTATTATGTTCCTGATTACGTTCTTGTAGAGAGATTGTTTCCTTATGTCCAGTTTGGGATGGTTCATTGATGATGCGTAAAATATAATCTCGTTTTGCACATTTGTCTTATATCTTCCCACCTTGCCAAACGTGTTTATTAGTTCGAATTGCTTTTGCGTGGGTCTGTGGCTGTTCTCCGTAGAAGGTCATGTCACCTGGAAATGGACGTAGTTGTGCTTCTTCCTTCCCAACTAAGATGCCTTTTCCTTCCTTCCCTCCTTCCTTCTCTCCCTCCCTCCTTTCTTTTTCTTTTTGAGCAGACTTTCATCCCACTGCTTTAGGCATCCCTGTTCAAGTGAGAAGAACAGCCTCTCATCTGGGGGACCAGAGTAAAGCCACGTTCCCCTGGGGGAGTTGGGATGAGTCACAGCCTCCCGTGCCCACACGCCTTTGATCCTGAGTCACCACACCCACGCCTGCTCCCCCGCTGACCTGATTTATAGAATCGGGCTTCTCGCGGGTCCTCTCCCTATGTAAGACTGAGGACTGGGCCTCTTCCTGCCACGTCAGCAGACTCCTGGTCTCAGCCCCTGGAGGAGGGTAGGGTGGTAGGGGGGCCATCGTCCTTGTATCTGCTGGGGGAGGGTGACACTTGCCATTGGCAGATTTTTCCAGGGCCACAGACTTCCTTATCTAGTAAGAGATGGCAAGTTACTTAGCCCCACCCACACCTCGGATCGCTGCAGAATGTGGATTCAGACCGGATCCATCTGACACCAAGCACTGAGCTGTTCTCACAACAGCCTTCTTCTCCTCCCACTTCATCTCTGTGAGACAGGCCAGCCCTTCTCGGGTCACCCCAGAGGCAGGGGAGCACAGATTCTACCGTGGAAAGGGGCAGGGGAAAATCCATACATTTAGATGGGTGGCTCAGTTGGTTAAGCGGCTGCCTTCGGCTCAGGTCATGATCCCAGTGTCCTGGGATCGAGTCCCACATCGGGCTCCTTGTTCAGCAGGGAACCTGCTTCTCCCTCTGACTCTGCCTGCCACTCTGTCTACCTGTGCTCGCGCTCTCTCTCTCTCTAACAAATAAATAAAAATTTAAAAAAATCTTAAAAAAAAAAAAAAGAAAAAGAAAAAATTTCTAGAGGAGAAGGGAAGAAAGGAGAAGGAAACAATAGAATGTCTGTCTGGAACCAGGCGTGTTCACACACTTCATCTCATTTAACCGACACAGGGGGGTAGACTTGTGCTCTATGAGTGGTGAAACAGAGACGGATGGTTTTACCATAACCCTTAAAAGAACTTGCTCAAGTCACAGACCCAGGTTTAAAACTGGATTCTCTCCTCACTTCCGCCTGACTCCCTGGGCTGGGTTTTCCCCTTGTACCTCTAGAAGTGACCTGTGCAAGGTCAGTTCTAGTAACAAGGTGTCTGAAAGCATGAAGTAGCAGGTGGCTGAGGCTTGGAGCTTGGGGTGTTCTGGGCGCGGCATGCGGCGTGTCCCTCTCGGGTGTCTTCCCAAGTCTCCAGCCAGTTGAGTCACGACATCCAGTCAACGGAGAATGAGCCACTGCTTTTAGGAACTTAGAGATGTACCTAAAAAGCAGCAGTGAGTGACTCCAAATCTGCCTGTCACTCGCTCTGCAAATTTCACCTCAAATCTGGACAAGTCACGGATCTGGAGATGCTGCTTCCCATCAACAAAAGGGGCATCAGAAGACCGACGTTCCTGGTTTGCCAAGAGAGTACGAGCTTCCCAGACCCCCAGCTACGTGAGCACTAAAACCCGTGCCTTCGGGTGCCAGGAACTCTCCACCGGCTCCGGGCACACGCAGTGTCCACCATTCTTCCTTAGGACTTCCCTGGGCCACCTCTGGGAACACAGGGAGCCGCGGAAGCCTGGCCAAGAGAATCTGGCCATAGAGAGTCAGGAGATACGCTGGAGCATGGTCCTGAAGGCTTGCAGAGTTTCCAGAACACAGCTTTCCTCCATTCCACCTCCTGCCACCCCACCCCCAGGGATCCCAACAGCAGTGCTCAGGACCTGGGCGGGGGCCTAAGGCTCCGGACAGGTGCCATGTTGCAAGCAGAATGTCCAGGCCGCCAGCCAGTCCACCTGCCTCAACATGGTGTTCCCCACCCACGCCTGCTGCCCACCTGCAGACGCAACCAGCTAGGAGGACACGAGGCGGGACCCTGGATCAGGAAATGCCACAGCAGCTCTGAGCCCTGCCCAAATGATGGCGGGAAGCCCGGCGCGGTCCCCGAGCACCTGGCGGTGACCCGCCAAGGCTGTTCTCCTTGACAGCACCCCGCAATTTCTCAGCAGCCCCCACCACAGACCTGCCAAGCGCAGCACGCCCGCACCACTGCTGGCAGGGACGGCAGGCGCCAGCAGGGCTCTGTCCCCGGAGATCACCGGGGCAGGTGTGTCCTACCTGCGTATCAGTGACCACCCCTCCCCACCAGCCGGGGTAGGAAAGCGGCACCGAGTGTGGCTGTCCACAGCTAGACCCAGGTCCCCAGAGCAGGAGGGAGAGCTGGCGGGGGGCACCGGGCAAACCGAAGTGCAACTGCCATTCACTTCCGCTTCGGTCACTCTGTTCCCTCCTCTTCCTCAGGGCTTCTCGTGCTGCGGGATGACTGCAGGCCAAGCACTGCTGAGCCACAAGCGAGGAAGTCACAAGAAGACACGATGATGGAGAAGGAGCCAGTTCTGATCGGGAGTAAGGAATGTGACTCATCCTCAGCAGGAAAGGGACTCAGACCCAGGCTCCGAGGTGGCTGGGCCTGGAGGACATGACGTTGCGCCACGTAAGCCCGATGGGAGGGACACGCTCAGTTGGACTCCGCGAATGTGCACACCGGGTGCCGGGAGGAGCCCGGTTCAGGGAGGCAGAAAGGAGCAGGTGCAAGCCCCAGGCTGGCAGGGGGGAACGGGAACACAGGGCCTGTGAACCTGGGGCATCGCTTTCTGTCGCAAGGCGAGGGGCCCGGGGTTGGTGGGGGCAGCCCCGCGGAGCCCAACACACGGCTTTCGTCCGGCCCCGTTCCTCTCTGCTTTCTGGCCCAGCGGAGACAGGCAGAAGAAAGGACAAGGGAGCTTCTTAACAAAAATGGAAAACGTAAGAACAGAGTTAAAGCCGTCAGTATTTGACGACGACCTGATTGCTTACACGGAAAACGTAAGAGGATCCATAGATTATTATTTTTTATTTTTCTTTACTTCTATATTATTTTTTTATTATTTTTCTATTTTTTCAATAGAAAGAAAGAAGGGCTTACCCAGGCTCCTGGATCTCAGATCCCCTACAGAAACTGATAGACTCTCTCTCATGCAGAATATGCGAGAGAAAATGGATCTACACGCTCCAAAGAGCAAAAGGAAAACATTGAAACCTCTTGGAGCAAAGTGAAGTGTTTTTAAGCCAGTCCAGCGTTTTGTCATCAAAATGGACCTCAAACGCCAAGGCGATCCGCTCCCAGCTTGGAAGCCATTGCGAAGCCACAGCAGCCGCCAGCGGACAGAAGCGCCCATTCCCGGAGGAGGCGGCCCCAGACTGCCAGCGAGCAGTCCCCCGGGGTCCCTACAAGGCCACCCTGACCTTGGGGGTGCAGAGCCCACGTGAAGAAATGCGGCTTGGGAATCCTGGGCACGACGTGGTGGGGCAGCCCGCGCCGGGGGTCCCTGCAGACATCACGCTCGGCCACACCATACAGCCTGCCCTCCGACCACGGGCTGCTTGGGGCCGGAGACCATGCGCCCTGGGACTGCAGGACTCCTCAGGGCTGCCTGCCCACCAGGATGCATTGACAGACCTCAGCGTCACTTTTGTCGCTGGGTCCCACGTGGGCCCTGGCCACTATCCGGGCACCGCACGGTCACAGCAAGCGTCTGGGAATCTGATTGGCTAACTCCCTGCTCTAAGTGTTGAGCAGTCCCACAGCCCCCTTCCCCTCCGTGCTAGGCCCCTTGCCGGCCCCCAGGAGCCCCCCGAGTCCTCTACTGAGTCAACACCAGTGTCCTCCACAACTGGCCAGCACCACACCATGCGAGCCTCGTGTGACCCAGAGTCATGTTCATCGTCCTCTCCAGGCTGTGGGTCATAGCAAATGCCACAGACCGGACCGCTCAGACATGGGGCGCTGACGGTCACGGTTCTGGAAGCTGACAGCCTGTCTGGGAGAGGCCCCTTCCTGGTGGCTCAGAGACACCGTCTTCTCACTGGGCTGGCACGTGTCTGGCTGTGTCTCTTCAGAAGGATCCTGGTCCTCTAAGATGAGGGCCCCACCCTTGTGACCTCCTTTAACCTTAAATACTTCCTCGAGGCCCCATCGCCAAAGTCAGCCATCTTGGGGGGTTAGGCCCTCAATGCGATGGCAGATATGAACTTGGCAGGGACAGCACCCATGTGGCAACTTCTCTGCTCCTATATTGTCCCCAGCACCCAGCAGAAAACCTGGAGTTACATAGTAAGCATGTCGGATAAAGAGACAAAGTCAGCCATAGTCTTCTAGATGACCTGTAGATGACACAGTTTTGACAGTTGTTGCATCAGCTAAATCTGCCATGGGGAGAACCCAGGGCACCTCATACACAAAGGTGTACTGAAGGTGGCAGTTCAAATTCAGACCAAGGTCTTTTGGGCAGACCTGCCGCTTACTGGAACGCCTTCGTGACTCGTTGGGGGCTGTGGGCTGTTAGGATTTTGACGAGAAATGAGGTGAACTAGAAAGGTGGTGGAGAGTCTCACGACAAGAGGCAGGGCTTTATTCTTATGAAACCTTCAGTCAAACGTAACCTGTGAGCTGTGTTTCAGGTACGCACATCCAGCACACATCGTGACATAAGTAAAATATCCCGAGATTCCAGGAGGCAGAAAGTCTCCCACAAGTCCCGTGACAACAGTGACTTATTACCACAAGGGACGCTGGCGAGGTGATGGGTCAGACGGCGGCTCTGCCCCAGTAACCTGAAGGCACAAAGTGTCTAAAACCTTGAGCCAAACTGAGAGCCAGAGAACTGGTCTGCTCTTGACTCATCCAAAGCTGAGCTTTATAACTCTGGGCAAAACTCTCCACCTTTCCGTCCAGTTCCAATATTTCATAAGTTTATGATTTTGTTTCTCTATAATTTTGTATTGGTGAGTCAAAATGCCACGTGTGTTTTCCAGAGAAAGTTCCAAATAATGACACAATGACATTCCGTGGGGCAGGCCATCGGCAGAAGGAGGAATTACTGAAAACCACAATCTGAAACCAGTGACGACGGAGCCGCAATGATGACCCCCATCTCCTCATGCTGCCTGGTCCCCACAGTGACACCAAAGTCAGTTGCACCCCCGGGGTCCCTGAGCTGAGAGAAGAGACCGGGATGGCCATCTGACCTTTGTTCCCCTTTATCTACTCATCTCTAAGAGTCCAAAGAACAAAGCACAGGGTATCAAGGGAGCTGGAGAAGTTTGTTTTTCTACAAACCAAGCAATTATTGCCACGTGAGGTATTGAAATTTCACGAGTGGCTATATCTGTGGTATGTCTCTCCAGCATGACAAGTGCCAACTCTTGTGAAAGAGAGGAAGCTGGACAGATTTCCAGTCCCTCCCAATAGAATCAGAGTCTAGATTATCTCGGGCAGGTTAGAAAGACTCCAGATACACTATCTGGGCAGTCAGATGCTCACGCAAGTTCTGTCATGACATGGGGACAGAAATTCCTGAGGAAGCCTTTCTATCATCCCCACGGATATGTCTGTATCCAGGACGCAATGGCCTCAAAACGAGAACTGAATGTAATTTTACAACAGAAGCGAGTTTGCTCACTGGAAATAAACAAGGCTAGCAGGTGCCATTGCTGAGTCCATGCTGTGTATCCAGTGACGGGTGCCCCACAAATGTCTCCTGAATTCCCGTGCATGACACCCCAGTGTCGTAAGGACACTCTCCTCCTTTGCCAAAGGAGAGAGCCGAGATTCAACATGCCCCATTGCCTCAGATGGCACGTCTGGCGTTAGCCCCACTGCCAGTGTGTGCCTTTGCCTCTAGGAGACCTGGGGCACACGGGTAAGCTCACCCCAAATGCATTACTTGGGACAAGAAAAGACCAACTGCCACCACCCATTCATTAACTCATTCAACACAAATTCGGTGAGGCACCCATAAAAGCAGCGATTCCCAAGTTGTGGTGTGCATGTGAATGACCTACAGTGAGATCTGGATTCGGCGGGTCTGACGGTCGACAGATCACCTGCACTCAACAGGCTCCCAGGGGACACCCGTGGTCATTGGGCCAAATTTGAGCAGGAAGTGCTAGATGGCCGAGAGAATATAAAAATGAGTAAGACACAGTCCCTGACCGGGCCGCTCTAGAGACAACTGTGTTCCCTGAAATACCATGATCTGCAGGAAATGCCAGGCTGTCTGGAGTGATGGCCATAGAGAAGACCTCCCTGCACAGGGAGGCTTTGGAGCTGAGCTTGAGACAGGAAGAGCTGTTTTCTCACAATGAGCCTGGGGGTGTAGCTCATGCATGGGGGGATGCAGAGGGACAGCTAGGGCAGAGAGAACTCACAGGAGAGCCCACTGTAACCATAATTCTAGGAACCCCACGAATCATAAGAAAGCTGGAGTCCATAATCCTAGATTAATGATGAGAAAAGCGTCAGACAAGTTCAACTTATGGGGCTTTCTATAAAACACTCAGCCAGGCAGGGCTCCTCAAGCTGTCAAATTCAGAAAAAGCAAGGAAGAGTCTGAGGTGCTGTCATAGACCGGAATGGCCCAGAGAGAAATGATGACTGAACGCACGGTGACATCTTTGACTGGATTCGAGAACGACAACAGAAGGGTATCAAGAGTCAAAGTAGATCTAAATTATTCCGAAACAAAACATTTATCCCAGAAAAACTGAAAGCTTCACAGACCATATTTGTGTTAGGAAAACTAGACTCAGGACAAGGAATATGATCAGGGCATAAAATAATGATAGAGGATGAATTCCCCCAAAACCTAGAATAGCCCTAAATACAGATGCACATGACAACAGGCTCCAATTCCACGAAGTGGACATTCTTGAAACCGAAAAAAGAAGTAGACAGAACCACAGTTATACTTGGAGACGTCAACACTCTACTTGGATGTATCAATAGGAAGAGGAAGTGGAAAGTCAGCAAGAAAGTAAAAGAATTGAAAAGCATCACCCACATCCTTAACTCACGGACTTCCCTAGGATGATTTGCTTCATCATCCTTCCTCATCCAGCAGAATACACATTCTAAAGCACAAGGAATATTCGCCGTGGTGGGACATGTCCAGCCCCATGAAACCAACACTGAGAAATGCAAAATACTTGTATACACAAATCACATTCTTTAAAAATGATGGGGTTAACCTAGAAATCAAAATGAAAAAGAGATCTGAAAAAAATCCCCGAAATGTTTAGAAACAAAAGGACACACTTCTATGACACACTTGGACCGAGTCAAAATAGAAGTCTCCAGGGAAATTAGAAATGTCATTGAATGGCATGAAAATGAAAAGCCAATATAGAAACACTGGTTGCCTGTTACTAAGGTTTGTTTAGAGGGAAATCTATGGTATTCAATGCTTGTACGAAAAGGAAGATCAGCAATCTATGCTTCTCCTTTAAAATCCAGAAAAGCAAGTGCAAAACAAATCCAAATCAAGCAGAAGAAAGAACATAATAAATCAGAAAGAAATCAGCAGAAATCCATGGAACTAAAAACAGTGAAATGATAGAGAAAAATCAATGAAACAAAAGATGGTTCTTTGAGGGACACCTGGGTGGCTCAGTCATTAAGCATCTGCCTTCAGCTCAGGTCATGATCCCAGAGTTCTGGGATCAAGCCCCGCATCTGGCTCCCTGCTCAGTGGGAAGCCTGCTTCCCCCCTCCCACTCACCCTGCTTGTGTTCCCTCTCTTGCTGTCTCTTTCTGTCAAATAATTAAATAAAATCTTAAAAAAAAACAAAAAGGTGGCTCTTTGAAAAGATCAGTAAAACCCTGACAAGAGCAACAAGTAAAAAAAGACACAAGTTACTAACATTGGAAATAATAAGAAGGTATAAATGGGATCATCTTTTTGCCTATACATTTAACCACTTCGATGAAACAGACCAATTCTTTGAAAAACAAAAGCTATCCAAACTTACTCAAGAAGATAAACCCTGAATGGTACAACATGCATTAAAGAAATTAATTTTTTCATTTAAATCTTCTAATCCACATAGAAAATTCTCAAGACTCCATCTTCAAAACAATATTTATTTATTTATTTATTTATTTATTTATTTATTTCAGAGCAAGAGGGGAGGGGCAGAGGGAGAAAGAGAATTGCAGACTCCTCACTGAGCACAGAGCCCATGGTCGGGCTTGATCTCACAACCCAGAAATTATGACCTGAGCCAAAATCAAGAGTCGACACTTAACCAACTGAGCCACCCAGCTCCTACCTCCCAAAAAATTTTTCTTAAGTTAGGACTGAACTAGCTTACCAACATCACAGGGTCCAGGTGAATGTACAAAATTCAATTGTTTCTTTGTGTACAGTAAACCCTTGAATAACAGAGGGATTGGACAGCCAGCCACTCTCTCTTCCCCCTACAAAATCAAAAGTCCACATTTAACTTTTGGTTCCCCCAAAACTTACTACTAACAGTTTCCTGTTGACCAGAAACTTTACTGACAGCATTAACAGCCAATGAAGTCATAGTTTCTGTGTTACATTTATCATATGCTGTATTCTCACCACAAAGCAAGCTCGAGAAAAGCAAATGTGACTAACAAGCTCACAAAGAGGAGAAAGTAGGACTGCAGCATGTTATCAAGAGCAGCTGACATTGTCTGCAAGACAAATTGTCTGTCAGGACTTATATCAACACTGCCACGTAAGATACGGAACACCCTAGGTATAATGTGTATTACTAACAGCACACATCGAAAGTGAAAAGATCATGTAGGGGCACCTGGCTGGCTCAGTCGGTGAAGTGTGTGACTCTTGATCTCAAGGTCATGAGTTCAAGCCCCATATTGGTTGTAGAGATTACTTGAAAAAAATAATCAAGCTCTCCTAATAAAAAACTCTTATAAAAATAATGAAAAGATAATGTGAAAAAATTATATTTACTTACAGGTATATCAATTTGTGTATTGTAAACAAAGAAGCAGTGATATGATTGCTTTATGGTGACCTTGTGTAATCAAGACGATTGCTTTACGGTAGCCTAGCCTGTATACTAACGAATAAAGGGTTATTAAATTTTTATGGCATACAGGATGACCATCATGTTCATAATACAGTATTGAAAACAATAACATTTGCTACTTCCAAGCTATGTTGTTCATCAGTGAGCCTTTTCCAAATTGTCATACTTCCAGAAACTTTTCCAGTACATTTACTGAAAAACATCTGTGGGGCATCTGGGAGGCTCAGTCCACTAAGCATCCAACTCTTGATTTCAGCTCAGATCATGGTCTCAGAGCTGCAGAATCAAGCCCCACTTTGGGGTCTCTGCTCAGTGCGGAGTCTGTTTGAGATGCTCTCTTTCTAGCCCCCTCTGAGCCTCCCCACTCTCTCTCTCTCTCTCTCTCTCAATAAATAAATAAAATATTTTTTAAGATTTTATTTATTTATTTGACAGACAGAGATCACAAGTAGGCAGAGAGGTAGGCAGAGAGGGAGGGGGAAGCAGTGTCCCTGCTGAGCAGAGAGCCCGATGTGGGGCTCGATCCCAGCAGCCTGGGATTGTGACCCGAGCCGAAGGCAGGGACTTTAACCCACTGAGCTACCCAGGCATCCCATTAATAAAATTTTTTTAAAAGGAAAAAAGAAAACATCTACATATAAATGGTCCCATGTGATTCAAACTCACGTTGTTTGAGCATGAACTGTGCCGAGAGTGAAGGATCTGAAAATAAAATAAAGAAAATAATTCTATTAACAGTGGCATCTAAGGTTAATAGGCTTAGGAAGAAACTTAACACTTTACCCTGAAAACTACAAAACATTGCTACAATTAATTTAATACCTTAGATTAAATAGAAAGTTATCCCATGTTCATGGAAGACACAACGTTATCCAAGATGGCAGTGCTCCCTAAGGTGGTCTTTGGATTTAGTCCAATTCCTGTCAAAATCCTGACAGACTCCTTTGCAGCAATTAGCAAAGTACTCTGATGTACAAGGAGATGCAGAGAATGTAGAATAATGAGGTAGTTTTTGGACACCTGAAATGTCAGGCTTAAACACATCCAGGACCTTTCAGAACACCATGTCCTTACCGGGGTCTTATTGAGAACTAACAGAATACGTCTAAACACATCTGACATACCTACGGCCAAGCCCGGAAATGACCTACCCAGTGTGTGCCACTCCAGGATGGGAAAGTTCAGGCTCCAGACACCATGCCTCTGCCACTCCCCGCAGATCTTCCCTACAAGGTGGGTGTCTGCTGCTTACACAGCAGAGGATGGTCAGAGGGACCCGGGGTGGGGGGGCTGGCTTGAACCCAGGGCAGCACTGAGCCTGAGAGGCCAAAGGGATGTGAGAGCCAAGGCTTCACGGGACAGGCAGTGTGGGTGTGCAAGGGATGACTCTAGGCACCACGCTCTCACTCAGGTGGACAGGAAATGAGGAGGAGGCCACAGGCAGAGGGAGACCGGGAGCCCTGCTAGAAAGCTCCCTGGGATCCCCCCAACCTGCAGGCCTTCTGTCAGGACCTATAGACCAGAGCAACCACCCTCTGCGCCCACAAGGGGACCCGAGGAGCAGCCCTCCAACCTCTGGAGCAGGAGAGGCAGGTGACAGCGAACGGAGATGCTGGGCTTTCCATCCCTCGAGGAACAGCCCATTCACATCACTGGGAAGGAGGGGCTTCCAGTCACTGGTTCCCGCCAGTAGGCCAAGGCTGACCAGGTTCCTGCTGTGTTTGTTAACATACAAGTGTGCAGTCTTCTGTTTAAAGAAATTGAGGCTTGGCCTTCTGGTGGTGCTGTGAAGGCTGGTTGCCTCTTCCTCCATCTCGTTCCAGAGGCTGATTTTCTAAGACAGAGCAAGGACAGAGACATCCATCACCCCTCCTGCCTGTGACCGCATGTACACATCCTGCGTCACCAGAGACAGCCTCCCCGGTTGGCTCTGTCAGCCTGAACGCCGGTCTGGCAGGACAGTGTGGCAGGTGTCCCTGCAAGGGACTCCACCCCGTGCCCAACAACCCCACCGGGTGGGGTAGCACCCAGGCCCAAGGCACCCCTTCCACGAGTCATCGGAGGCCCGAAGCTCCCCCTCAGCCTGTTTGCTGCTTCCCTCCTTGACAGGGCGGGGCAGGGCTGTGGCTGGGGCTGGGAGGGCAGGGCAGGGCAGGGCAGAGTGGGGCAGAGCTGAGCTGGGCAGGGCAGGGCGGGCCTGGGCTGAGCTGGGTGGGGTGGGGTGGGGCAGGGCTTGGGAGGCACCTGCCCTACAGCCTGGAGAGACCAATTCCAAGCAGAGCTGCCTCCCCAGCAGCCCTGGAATTTGGGGAGAATCAGCCGGGTCCTCATCAGCGATGCCGGCATCTAGAACCTCCCGGGGCTGGCACAGTCTAAGGAGGCCCTGCTGGGCGTCTCAGACAGTAGCGACCGTTCCTCCCCGTGAAAGCTGATGTTAACAGTCTGCGGTTGGGCACTAACGGGTGTGCAGGGCTGGCTGTGAGGTTGCACACTCGACCACCTTGAGTGTTTTCTCAGCCACTCCTTGGACAAAATGACCCTCACACACATCGCCGAGCCTCTAATTCACCATCTTCACATGCTCCCCGTATTTGGTTTCTAACGCTCATCCTGAAATTGTTATTCCAACTGACTGACCTCCTTTCGGTGACCTCTCAAAGGATCCGCATTTAAAAAAAACAAAACAAAACAATACACAGTCTAGGAAACTTGCATGTGTCCCAAACTAAAGTGATCTGTTATTTCCAAATTTGTTATTTGTAAATGTGGGGTTTCTCGCCCCCTTCCTAAGCTTTCCTCAAGGGGTTACATCGGTCCAGATCGTTCAGCATCTGGAAGAGCCGGGCTGCACACTCAACATTCTTCTGCGATTACAGAGCCGAAATAAACAGCAGTGCACGCCAGGCCTGTCGGGGACACAGACGCCAGCACCGCGGGCCAGTGGGGAGAGCCCGTGGGTCCTGCTGGGAGGGCTCTGGCTCCAACCCGAGATGATGGATGACCGCCCTCAGAGTGAAAGGATAAGGGAGCAAGCCGTCCATTCTGGCAGTTTCTTTGTTTACACCAAAGGGAAGGTGGGGAGCACCCTGGGTCCCCACAGGCCTCCACGGTGTTTTGCAACTTCTGACTTCTGCGAAATGCTACTGGGAGACCAAGGCCTCCACTCCAGCTGGTGATCAGATCGCCGGAGCTGGCATCCAGGTGCCACATGAAGGCCTGGCACTGGGTTCTCTGCGGGGCCGGGGGCACTGGGGGCCCTGCTTGGAGGGAGCCTGTGGCTGGTCAGGCGCTGGGGGACCTTCAGGGCTGTGCTGGAGCCATCTGACTGATGGTCCTCAGACACCGATCTTACCTGGTTTCTCCTCTCCTTGCAACACTTTGAGGACTCTCCTCTCCCTGGCTCCTTCCCAGCTGGGCCACTGCCCCGAAACGGGGCTCAGCCCTGGTGTGTCCACACAACTCCCTCCCTGGCCGCTGGGAGGGCACTGGTGCTCTCCTGCATCACCTGGCTAGGTCAGCTCCCCTCAGTCCCAAACATACTCACATTGAGGATTAGGGCTTTGCCTTGTGAAATTTGGGGGGACACGATCTATTAAACATTAGCCAGTGGGGTGCCGGGGACTGGGGGACCAAGGCCTCCACTCCAGCTGGCGATCGGATCGCTGGAGCTGGCGTCCAGGTGCCACTGAAGGCCCGGCACTGGGCTCTCTGCAGGGCCAGGGGCACTGGGGGCCCTGCCTGGAGGGATCCTGTGGCTGGTCAGGCTCTGGGGGACCTTCAGGGCTGTGCTGTCTCTACAGGATAATTAAGGCTAACTGAGATCTTTGGAGTGGCCCCCATGTCATTGGGCTGGTTTCCTTCTGTGAAGAGGACATCAGGACACAGACACAGACACACACATAGGAATGGCGAGAGACCTCAGGAGCGCCACTGACCCTGTGACACCTCCATCTGGACTCCAGCCCCAAGACCGTCCTCATCTGCAGTGGGAAGCGGGCTTCCTGGGGTGCAGCACCCAAGACGGTGGTGTGGACATGTCAGCTCTACACTGCACGGGAACGGAAGGGATCTGGGGAACTGGATGGATTGTGGGGATGGATGCTGCTAGAAGGTGCTAGAAGGATGCCCAAGCATAGGGATCTGAAGATGCAGGAATGGGTCTCAGGTCACGTAATTAAATGCCCCCCTTTTGGGACTCACAGCCTGCCATCCCCGCCCCTGGGGCACATCCCGGTGAAGCAGTCTTCACTTTGTTGCCTCCTCCATCAAGGAAGGCCCTGGGGGGTACCCACTGATAAGCGAAGCCAGCTCCGCCCCCTGCCCCCGCCCCGAGTCCACTTGCTAGTGGGGCAAACCGACAGGAACCCCACAGCCCCGGATGTGAGGGAGTGAGAAGTGCAGGAAAGAAAAACGAGGTGCGATCGGAGGAAGGGATGAGGAGTGCTGTTTCAGGTGCATTTACCCCTCGCTGGCGGGAGATGCACGATCACCATTCCCCTCCGTCCCGGGATTCTGGACGGGACCGTGGTGGGGCCTCGTCTGAGACTCACCTCGGCACCCAAGACCCTTGAGCAGGCCCACAGCATCGCTGTGTTGGGTTTGCATGTCCTCCCTCCCTTATGCGCCCCACAACAGTACACCCCTCCAGCCGCGCACCCTCTGACCTCTGTTGTCCTGGCCACATTCAGGGGTGAGGGCAGAAACAGGGTTCCCAGGGGCTTTCTCAAGCAGATGGGCTCGAACCAAAACAAAGAATTCTCTACGTCCCGGCAGACACCTCTCTCTGTTCTGCTCATGTTATGGGACAGCCTGACTTAAGAGAACGTCCTTTGCCATAGTCAGAGGACGAAAGGGACAGCGTTTCAAATGTCTGCCACTGGATCTAACTCTCGGAGCCGCAGGGGCCCTTACGGGGACCCTCCCGGGCCCCACTTTCCAGTGCCACATCGTGGGAGCCATGGACAGTGCTCAAGAAGCAACCGAGGCAGTCCCCTTGATTTGGGGTTTACATTTCAAACCAAAACGTGAAAACAGGTGTCCAAGATAGAAGACCCCGTGGGTGAAGGACTGTCCCATTTGCTGACATGGCCTCCCGTCCTGGCGCCCCAGCATTTGGACACAGCCCGTCTGCCCTCTCGGGCCCATACGAGTTGCAGTGCCCGCTCCCCTTGGCCTTGGTGGGCTTCACAAGGAGACAGCTTCCCCGATCCCACCCTCCTGCCTTCGCTGGGCATAAATGCACGGGGTCAGCTGACATGCCCTGTCTTTCTCTTGATGTCATTTCAACTCCCAGTTACCGGGGCCCGGGCACGTGGCGAAACGATCGCACCGGAATCCGCAAGCTTCCCTTGATGGTTTTCCTGCTTGGATCCTGGTAGGTGCCTGTCTCCAAATAGAAAAAAGGCCAGAAAACGATGCACAGGGGACTGATGGCCAAACGGTAACCCCTGGGACAAGCAAAGAGAATGGGACTTATGCTTGGTGAGGACCGCACCGGTGCGGGCAACTCCCAATGAGAATGTATTCTGAACACCGGGGCAGGAAATTATTGGCTCTGAGCTTGCGAGTAGCCAGTGCGTATGCGAATATCTATATATCTACATATAACCAGTCAAAAAATGTGCCAGGAGTGACCTGCCGGCTCTCAGAGAGGTCAGTGGATTCCAGGAGCCAAGAAAACGGTTTGGGTCCTGCCTTGGCACCCAGGACCACTGCCTCTTCTCCTGCTCCTCTGGGAGGCCAGGCCCACTCTCAGTTCTGACTCCAATAGGGCAGCCTCAGGCCTGGCCCTTCACAGCACCCCTCAGGCTCTGGTGGGTCAGGAACAGGAGACACGCTGCAGGTCCACGAGCAGCAGAGACTTGGGGCCCCGTGGGAAGCGACCATCACTCTCAGCAGCTCCACGTGGGAAGGCAGCCAGCCAGGCTGCGGTGGGCAGCCCGAGGCTCCTGGGAGCCCTGAGTGGGAACAGGGTCAGCTCACAGACAAGAGACAGCAAGGCCAGCGAGGGACACCCAGCAGGGAGGATGGGGTGGTGGGGGTTGGCTCCGGGTCAGAATGTCTTTTGAGCTGGGTGAGCCCCTTCCTGGCTCTTCTTTTGTGTCCTTTAGGGCAGCTGAGGTCGGGTTGTGCTGCCCAGGCACCCAAAAGAGCATATGGGAGCTTTGTTCTTGTCTCCATAACTTGGCCTGCTTGCAGGAGCCAACGCTGACCCCTGGGCCACAGCCACATGCCCCTTGGATGGTGCGTGTGTGTGTGTGTGTGTGTGTGTGTGTGTGTGTGTGTCTCCGGGCGCTGGGATGGTGTCCCCATCACGTGAATGAAGGGATGGGGGCAGATGTGACAGGTGATCGTCCCTGGCTGCTCTTGGAGCTCTCTCATCCCTCCTCTGTGAGGATGGGATGTTCCAGACTGGGGTCAAGGGGGAGCCCCCCAGGCCCTAGCGCAGGAGGCAGGGCTGGCGTGGAATGGGGTATGGCAGAGCCATGGGCCACCCCGGGAACGTGTGGCGTGAGCAGAAGCTTGGTTTTGTTGGCCTTTTTTGCATCCACTACGTGCAGGGCGGCGAGGAGCACAGCGCAGGTTTACCCAAGCAGCCTGCGCCCGCCTGCGCTCTCCTTGAAAGCCCCCGGCCTTGGCAGGCCACCAGGATCCCTGTCTTGGGCCGGCTGTGCTGGCTGCATCCCCAGTCAACTTTCCAGAAACAGGTCGTAAAACGCATCGCTGGAAAGGTCACACGTTTCCAGCCCATGCTTCTATCACCTGACTGCAAGTTCTATCATATAACACCGTGAAGAGCTCAGGAAACACTGCAGCATGGAGGCTGGGGGCGGGCGGGGGGGCTGCACATTTTGGGAGGCAGAGCAGCGAGGGCAGGAAACTGGGGGGAGCCAGTTATGGACGCCAGAGGGTAAGAAAAAGTGGGATTCTGTCCTTCATGGCCAGCTGGCCAGTGAAGTCTTAAATGCCATCCACCCCAAGGCAAACCCAAGCCCCACCCCCCACCACAGTCCTAAGATACTGTGATTTATAAGAAACACCAAGTTGGTCTTCATCCCCTTTCCTGAAAACGGAGACTCTAAAACCCCTGGAATCCCCTAAGGGGAGGAGGGGAAAGGGGTCTCTTGTGATGCAAACAGGTGATGTTTGGGAAGCACCTGGGGGTAGGGGCTGGTTGCCAGGGGAACAGACCACGTGGTTACAGGGTGGGACCTCTCAGCCCCACCCCCTGACCTCTGGAGGGGAGGGCTGCAGGTTGGATCAATCACCGGTGGCCAGTGGTTCATCAATCAAGTCCTTGTCATGAAACCGCCATAAAATCCCCAAAGGACAGGCCGGAGAGCTCCCGGGTTGGTGAGCCGGTGGAGATATGGGGACTGGGGGCCCGGGGTGTCCTGGGAGCCCCGCGCCCCCTCCCCAGACAGCTCTCACATCTGTCTTTTATTACAAACCAATGGCACAGTGAGTACCCCTTTCCCTGAGCTCTGTGAGCCGCTCCAGTGACTTCACCAAACCCGGGAGGGGCGGTGGGAACGTCTGGTCTGGAACCTGTAGGTCAGAAGCACCCGACATGGCGTGGACTTTCAGTTGGCCTCTGAAGTGAGGGAGGGTCGGGCTTGTGGGTCCGAGCCCTCAACCTGTGGGTCAGTCCCTTCCTCATGACTGCAGCCCTAAGCTGCCCCTAAAATCCCATCAAAGTCCCTCCCATGTAACTCAGGCTTCTACTGCGCTTCTTGGTGCCCTGTTCCCAAAGCCATGAAACCCGGGAAGCCTGTGGCCTGGAGTATCCCGGGAGCCCGCTGGGGGCTTCTGAGTGTTTAAGCCCAATGTGAGCTTGCGGCTGGTTAGAAGGCACTGCTCGGGGAGGGGATTCTAAGGCAGGGACCAGACACAGAGCTCCGATGGCCCCAGGGGGCATAACCCTGGCCCCCCTCTTCACCAGGCGACTCCCCCTAGGTTTCCTGGAACCTCCTTTTGCCCACTGCCTGAGGGGCCTGGTTTGCCTCTGGGTCTCTGCAAGTGTTCCCAGTACTCCCCAAAACACCCTGAGCTCCTCTGTAGTCAGCTCCTTGTCCCCAAGCCCCTGGCCCCTCCTGCTGGGTCCCTCCCTCCTGCTGGGCCACACAGCAGTGTCCACAGGACCTCCGGGCTTCCTGGATGTGGAGCTGCCTGGAGACACTGAGGCCGCCATCCTGGATGCTCGGAGCCCCAGATATGCCCCTGGGGGGCCGTGTGGGGATGGGTGATGCTGCCTCCTACATGGGGCCCTCCCTCTTCTGAGCCCCAGATCGGTGTGTCCTGCTGGAGGGCTTTGCTCTGGGCCACGCCCCTGCCCATCCCCAGGAACTGCCCCATCACGGTGGGCACCAGGCATACCCAGCACCTCCCACCTCTGCCCACGGAGGTTGTGGGCCCTGGGGTAGCTCGCCGCACCTGTCTCCTTGCCCCTAACCCCACTCCCAGCAGGTCACTAGGGCAGTCCCAGTGGGCTCCCTGCTAAGAGCCGGGTGTGTGTGGACCCCAGCTCTGGATTCCGTCTCCAGCCTGCACCCCACCAACTGCTAGTTAGCTGGTTCCACTCCCTAGATCAACCTGGGCAGGGGCTGGGGGGCTGGGCCTGGGCGGCAGAGGGCAGGGTGCCTGGTGCTGACAACACTTGGCAGGTGTTCACTCCACGGATGCTGACTAGGGCCAGGGGCTTCCTCCAGGTGCTGTCCTGGGGCTGAGGGCCACTAAGCGTCCTCCAGCATCTCCTGTGGGCCGGCCAGGGAGCCTGGGTCTCTCTCTGCCCTGCAGAAATCCAGTCCCCAGCCTCATGCTCAGCTGGGGACGTGGAGGGTCTTGCCAAGCCTGAGGGTGCCCCCTCCCATGCGGTCTCCCAGCCCACACGTCAGGGACCCCTCGGCATCTCCTCCAATGATCCCACACTCTGAAAGACATATCACATTCTGGCAAATTCTGCTTCTTAGTCAACATCCAAAATGCCTACGAACTCAGGAACACAAATGTTTGGCCACCTTGTTGAAAGAGGAAAAGTGTCTAAACCATAGGGCACAGAACAGGGTAATAGCTAGGGGAGTATGCCCCAGGCAAGTTTTGTCCCAGCGGGGGTAGGGGGGAGTGGGGGAGTAGATAAGAGGCCCTCGGGCATTTCCCTTCCAGCCAGCTGCCATCTGTCCCAGCCAGGCTTCCAGAGTACTAGGTAAATGAATTATTTATTCAGACCAACAGGAGCCGGGTTTACTGACCACGCACAGCCCAGTAACTCAGTCTCCCCCCGTAATGAAATCAGGAATCAATGCCCTCTGTGGGCAGGAGATTGTAGGGAGAGTGTCCACAGGGGCACACGCCACTCACCCCAGGTTCCAAGCCAACCGGGAGCAGCCACAGAGAGATCGAGACCGACGGCCTGCCAAATGGAACAGCGGGTCCCATAAAATGCATCGAAAGCCCCACTGCGCTCCCAGCTCTGCAGCCTCTGGTCCCTACAGAGAGTCCCCAGGGGCAAACTTCAGGTCGATCCAGCCACAGGGCTCTCAAGATAGAAGCCCTGGGAGGGGGCAGGCAGCACAAGCAGGTTGAACACCTGCCCTCGGTCCCCCGAGGTATGGAAGAGAGAAGTGAGAAAGGGGCCTAAAGCAAGAGCGACTAAATGGCCAGGGTTCCCAGGACAGAAGAGCACCAAGCACACAGGGCCAAGAGCAGAACTGAGGGCAACCGCAGGACGGTCCAGCACGATCACTGGGTAAAAATGCAAAAGATGCCTAATGACCCCGCAGGGATGCCATGTGAGAGCACAGGCGGCCATTACAGGCCAGAGATGTGCTCAGAGAGGCCCAAACCTCCAGTGAAGGACAAGTAAAGTCAGACCCCACTGTTCCCATCCAACCCATGGGGGCCAGGATTCCGGTGTACCCTCGACTCCTGTCCCTGTTCCCTTCCCCGCTTCTCCATTACTGAAGTCCAGCATCCTGGGAGCCAAGGCGGGTCTGCAAAACAGGATCACCCTTCCCAGGCATCGCGTCCTTCATTCACCCCTCCCAGACCCCAGGACATTGGGACACGGAATTGAGCCTCTGGTTGGAGGTGACACTGCTGGGATGCAGGCGCGGGAAGGGGGAAGGAGGTCTGGGGCCTGTTCGCTGACCGTCCATTCGGCTGTCCCGCACACTCGATGTAAAGGGAAGCCTGCCACATGTGATCTCCCGTGTCTGATTCCTTTACTAGCCCCGACGCTGCACTGCAGATCCGTGCTCCTTCCCTCCCTGGCCTGAAGGCCAGCCCAGTGCAGGAACAGGTGAGTTTTAGCTGAACCTCTACTGTGAGTGAACACCGCTGCCAGGAGCGCTCCCCGGCCCCTGCTTGTTGAAATGCTCGTTTACAGATCCTGTATAGCGTGTACCTCGAAGGGGGATTTCTGGGCCACAAGGATATCTGGAATTGTAACGGCCTTTCTGGGGCAAGTCTGACTTGGATGAACCACCTTAGGGGCACCCTCGCAGGAGAGGACCTCAAACCTCTCAGAGACAGTGGGACGCATTCTTGGGTTGGTATGTGGAAACTTCGGAAAGATGAAAGGACTTCCAAGACTGCTCCCAAAGGATCCCTACAGCACGCAAACACGTCTTTAGTTTAAAATAAAATATATCTGGCCACCGGGGGTCGCAGGCCTGTGTGGCCACCAGCTCTTCAAGGCTGCCCTCTGTCCCCCAACACCCGGTCCCAGCGGGAGCCCCCGCCGCTCCTACAGGACCTGAGCAAGATGCCCTCTGCGGGGCGCGCACCCAGCTCCCAGCAGCGTTTAGCCCAAGATGCACGTGCACCAAAGACCCCGCTAGATCCTCCCCCTGGACCCGCACCCCCTCTTCAAACCCCTCTGGGTCCTCGGCTTGGACCCCACCCCCTCCCCCAACCTCTGCCCTCCTGGAGGACCCCGAGCCCAAGGCTATCTTCCCTGCAGACCCCGTTCGCTCCCCGGACGGATCCCCCAGGGACCCCCAGCACCTGCCTCTGGTTGCCCTCCCACAAGTCCTGTTAGGCGCGCTCGCCCCCTGCCGGCCGCGCCGGGCCCTGCGCTGCGGAGCATGAAGGGGCCTGTTCCAGTTTCCTTCAGAGAAAGGACTTTAGCCTTCTGGACGTTTCCGAAAACACAAACAAAGGAAATGAGGAGGGCAGGCTCTGATCATTACCGCACAACCACAGTTACTGTATGGCGTCCCTCCGGCTTCCTGCGCTACGCTCCTGGGGGACTGGCCGGAGGGAGCTCCACGCCCAGCAGGACCTGTGGGTCTGTGTTCCTACAGTGCACATCCCTCATCTGGTGCCCAGGCCTGCTGTGCGCCTCTAGGTCTCGTTGGGCTGGAGCGAGCCCTGGAGAGCAGTGCTCTAGGGGATCTGGGCTTTCTGCAGCCGCCTTGGGATTTCTCCGCTCTGCAGCCCGCATGGTACCCCCTCTCCCCGGGTTGTTCGGAGGGTTGTGTAAGTTGGTGCCCGGCACAGAGTCTGCGCTCACCAAGTTTAAACACTCACATTGCTTGGATAGCACCCCTTACTCTTCGTATTTATTTTTAATTTACACGCGGTGAAACCCCTTGCTGTCCACCCACCTGGGGAAGGACGTGGGATGCTGCTAGTGCGTGGCGGCTCGGCGGCTCTGGGTGAAACGCTGCAGGCCTCCACATGCGAGGGGTGGGTAGAAGTTTCACAAGCGTTGGGTAAATACTTCAGCACAGGCTCACTGGGACACAAGCGTGTGAGAAATTGCATAAGAAATAAGAAAGCGTGTAAGAAATTATAAGACAGGGGGTACCTGGGGGGGCTCAGTGGGTTAAGCCTCTGCCTTTGGCTCAGGTCATGATCTCAGGGTCCTGGGATCGAGCCCCACATCGGGCTCTCTGCTCAGCAGGGAACCTGCTTCCTCCTCTCTCTCTGCCTGCCTCTCTGCCTACCTGTGATCTCTGCCTGTCAAATAAATAAAATCCTTAAAACAAAAAGAACTTACAAGACAATGCCGAACTGTTCCTGCGTTTGTGTCCACACGCAGCGTGGAGTTCAGTAGCCCCATGTCCTCCTCATTGTCCTCGTTGTCCCAACCACCCCAGAAGAGACAGGATGATGGCTCATGGCAGGTGTAATTCGCATGTCCCTGATGCTGCACGGTGTGGGTGGTATTTTCATGCACTGATTTGTTATTTATTTGTACATCTTCTTTGTAAAGTTCCTGTTCCAATTGTTTCTCCAGTTTTTATCAACCTTTGCTTTTAAATGTAACTGCGCCCATTTTCCACAGATCTTTTCCTGCTTTCCTTTGGACAACTGGAGAGATAATAGGCCCATCTAAGAAACTAAACACAGGTCTGATGCACACACATGGTCATGGTGGACCACATGCTGGAAGAACTAGTAACTTTGCATCTCTACCAAACATAGTGATGGTAATGGTGGTAATGACGGTGATGGTGATGATAGTGATGGTGAAGATATAATGATGGTGATGATGATGATTGTGTTGATGGTGACAGTGATGGTGGTAGTGATGATGGCGGTGATGGTGATGATGGTCATGGTGATGGTGGTGCTGGTGATGGTCATGGTTATGGTCACGATGATGGTGGTGATGGTGGTGGTGGTGGTGGTGATGGTCATGATCATGGTGATGGTGATAGTGATGATGGTGATGATGATGGTCATGGTGATGATGATGATGGTGATGATGGTCATGGTGATGATGATGATGATGATGGTCATGGTGATGATGATGATGGTGATGATGGTCATGGTGATGATGATGGTGATGATGGTCATAGTCATGGTGATGATGATGATGGTGAAGATGGTCATGGTGATGATGATGGTGGTGATGATGATGGTGATGATGGTGATGATGATGGTCATGGTGATCATGATGATGGTGGTGATGATGATACAGCCCAGCCATGGAAAGCTCACTGTGTCCTAGGTTCTGCACGGGCTCTTCTTACACAGATCCTCACCTTATCTTCATTGAAACCCTTTGAAGATAAGGAGTCTGCAGTCCCTCATGACACAGTGGCAACTGGCCAGGCCAACCCCCCCCATGTGTAGAGTCACCTACAGAACATACCGCGTCGCTGTACCAACCAGACCAACCATTCCTGTTTAACTGACACTGGAATATTTTCAGAGTATTTCCTTGATTGATGTTCTCTTTGTTCTTAACCACGGCGGGAACAGCAATTGTGTCTTCACAGCTGTGGTTTGGTGGACTCCTCTCCACCACTCGGAGAAGTGACTTTCTTGGCACTTGCATCTTACAGAGGAGGAAAATCGTCCCCCCCATAGCCCTCCTCCTCCACCTCCCAGGAAGGCCAGGCCCTGGGCCCCGTGCGTGCAGCACACGGGCTGGGATTGACGGCTCTTCCTGCCATCCCCAGCCCACCATGGCCAAATAGATGTGACACAGGCAGAGCTCATGGGGACACTACAAAGCTGCCTTGCTTTGTCCCCTTTCTCCTCGTATGCCTGCTCAGCAGGAATGTTCACTGGTTGAAACCTCAGGCATGCCCTGGGACTTCCCTGGTCATTTTTATATAATAAAATGCCCCACAGTCACTCACGATTATGGAAAACAATCCAGTTTGGTGTCAAGGACATGCAGGTTCCTGCAAGAACTCAAGTGTCTCTCTGACTCAGTGTTGTTCTCCCTCCCTGAGAATTCACTGCTGAGCCCTCAGGAGGCGTCTTAGAAGGAAGAGGGAAGGGAGAGGAAAGGTGCCCCTAGCTGGGCTCTGACCCACCCTGGTTCCTGGCAAAGGCTGACCATTCTCTGGGTGCCTCTGAGGGTCTTCCAATGGGCTCCAATGGGTCTGCACCTCGCTGGACCTGGGCAAAGTTTTCTTTAGGAAATCACTGCCTCTCTCTTCCGGCTCTGGCTCTATAGGCTCAGACTTGTTTATCCTGCTGGGTGGCCACATGAGAGATCCAAGATTGAAGAACCACCCCCACCTGGCTCTCTCCTAGCGCCACAGGTCTCCCCCTACATCGGGGGCTGCAGCCCATGTCCAAGCCTTGCCCACCACTTGGTCAAGACCTGCGTCTAGGCCAAATTCTCACTCTGTTGTCAAGAACCAGTCCAGGTTCCCAGTGATGGAGGGAGGCTATGGACACATCAGCTCCTCCTTGCCTGGCCAGGAACAGGGATGCCCATCTATGAGCCCCTGGGAAATCCCACCTGCAGGGCAGGATTTCTTAATCTAAGGTGACACTGAAAAGCTCAATCCAGGTCTTTGGGAGAGCGGCCACCCCATTCAGAGCCACCCATTATATCTGGGGGCTGACCTCTCTCCAATTCTCCTCCTGTCCCTTCAGCTGTCCTGCAGGTGCCCAGGGGCTCCTGAACCACAGAGAAGCCTGACACTGGCCTCCACCAGCTCGCAGGCATGTTGTATTTCTCGAAATCAACACGAGCTAGAAGACTGAGAGAGAAAGGCCATTTTCTCCTGGCTCCCCAGTCACGCCTGTGCCACAGGCCAGGTCCCCGCTCCCTCCTTGCAGGGACACTTGGATCTGAGCCTGTGTCTCAGAGGATTGTCATGTCTGTCTTCACTCTTCTAGATGCTTCTCTGTTTTTACTTTTGTGACAGCATTCTTGAGATACAACGCACGAGCGCACACTTCACCCAGTGGGAGGGTAAGATTCGAAGGTTTGGGCCCCATTTCCTGCAGCCCGCCACCATCACAATTTTAGGACGTTTCTGTCACCTCATGGAGGCCAATTACTCTGTGTTATCTCCTGGAATTCCTTTATGCCTATAATTGGAGTGTACGGATGGCAGGCAGGCAGCTGGGGGCCTTGCACCCAGAGGGGCAGAGTGTGCAGAGGGGAGAACGGCACACTCCCCTCCCTTCTGAGCTCACCAGCTTTGCCAAGTCAGCTCCTGTGCCCGCTAAGACGGAGACAGCCCGACCGCCACGTCCGTCTGGACAGGAGGCTTTGGGAGGCAGCAGCCAAGGGTCTGCCCCAGCCACAGAGCGAGTGCATGCGAGTGCAGACCTGACGCCAGGCCACTTGGTGGGGCATCCGCGCTCCTAACAACTGAACAACCCGTGTCCTTGCATACCTCCCACTCCCGGGGCTCTTGCCTGCAGGCCCGCCTCTGGCCGGCTAGGAGGGTCTCAGTGGGTGTGGCGCCTGCTGCAGTAAGCCAGGACTTCCACCAGGGGGCAGCGCCGCCCTCACCAGGGGGCACCACCTGGCTTCAGCCCAATCCGGGGACACTGCAGATGGCGCTTCAGGGGACCCTTCCTGTCCAAATGGAGGGCAAAGTGCAGCGGGAGGAGCCTGTTGTCAGGACATCGCTCACTGGGGGAGGGTGTGCAGGGGCTGCCTGCCTGGGACCGAAGGACACTAAGCCGAGAAAGGGGCAACTAGAAACTATCGGATTCTTTTTTCCAGGCCTGCGTCCTGGACTGTGGCCGAGCTACTGAACTTCTCTGACCCCGGGCGTCGTGACCTGTAAGTGGGAGAGGGCCACCTGTCCGTGGCCACCTGCAGCTGTGTGTGGACAGGCAGGCAGGTCACCGGGCTCTTCCCCGCCCCCTACAGGGCAGGGGCGGCCACTGCGGCTCCAACCCTGGACAAGGTCCCCGTCAGCTGGGTCACTTGGGCCCTCCGTGTGGGGTCCCGGCCGGCCAACAGCAGGGTGCTCCGACTCCGGTTTGCAACAGGTGGGGACTGCCTGGGCACTGCCACCCAGGAACGCTGGACCCATCCACCAGTGCTAACAGGGCTGGCACTGCCCTTGGCAAACAGTAGGCCAACCAATGTCTCTCTCTGCCTCCTTGTCCCGCCAGAGGCCAGACGCCGTCCCTGGCCTGTGAAGCCGCGAGCTCTCCCCAGACAGCATACATCCCTTCTCCTCCACCCCTCCGCTTCATGGGTTAGCCCATGGTCTGTCCTTGCTGAGCGACCCACGGTTCTTGAACACAGGGACTTCGTGGCCGTGGGTGGGGAGCCCATGTTTGTGCGTTACATCCTGCGGGCTGCTCGTGTTGCCGGCGTCCTGGGGACTGTCGAGTTCTCTCCGCTGCTGAGAAGGGGGTGTTGAGCCCCCAGCCCACAGCTGAGGTGTGTCTGTCCTTTTGGCTCCGCCAGCTTTTGGCTTCCCCGCTTTGGCGGGGGCGTGTCCAGGGGGGGTGCTTCTGTCCTCCTGGGGGCCGGGGCCGTTACGACTATAGGACACTCGTCCTTGGGCCTAGTCCTGTTCTGTGCCCTAAAGTTCACTTTGTCAGACCTGAAAACTGACTCGGTTTTTAAAATTAACATTGGCCTGATAGGTCTTTTTAAGACCTTGTAATTTTTTTAAAAAGATTTTATTTATTTAAGAGAGAGAGGAGAGAGAGCATGAGCAGGGGAGGGGGAGAAGCAGGCTCCCCGCTGAGCAGAGAGCCAGATGCGGGGCTCAATCCCAGGACCCTGAGATCATGGCCTGAACCGAAGGCAGACGCTTCACCAACCAAGTACCCCAGGGGTCCCAGAGCTTGTTTCAATCACACATGATGATACAGCCTGGGAGTCTCCTGTTCTCCCCGTTCCTTCTTCCTTCCTGGGGCTCCAAGTCTCAGTCTTGGATGGCTCCTTTTCTTCACAAAGAGCCTCTGCAGGCCTGCCGGCAACCCTATCTAGCTTTCCTTCCCCAAGAGCGACGGCTCTCCCTGCATCCCCAAAGGACGGGCCCTCAGTCTGTGGAATTCACAGCAGATAGTTGCACGGACCTTGGCTGCCGCTGTTCCTCTAGTTCAGGGCTCACTCAGCTTCTTGAATCTACAGGCCAGGGTGTGAGGATTCTGGGGTCTGTGGGAGCTGCCTCAGCTGCTCCATCATCCTCCTGTCCTGCTCCTCTCCGGGGACTTGATGACACCAGGGGGGGCCTCTGGACAGGCCCCGGCGGCCGCTGGATTCCTGGGTCTGCCGGGCAGGTACAGATCCCCTCCCCCAGCCCAGAACTCACAGACCCTCCCGTCACCTCCCTTCTGGGGCCAGTCCCCCCAGTGAGTTCCTCTTTCTGTGTGGTGCTCTTCAGGTCTGGGATTTGTTTGCCTCTTTTTCATCCCTTCTTCTTTGCAGTGGCTTCTCTGTTTTGTCTTCCGGCTGTAGGAACAAGGTTTTCGTGTGCTCCCAGAACCCCGGTCTCTGGGTCATCCCACATCTGAGTATCCCACGTGTCCCAGTTCTTGGCACATGGGGGATTGTCCGTCGTATCCAGGACGTTTCGGCTATGAAGTTAGGAGACTCTGGGTCCCACGTCCAACTGATCTGTGCTGGGACTGGAGAACCAGCGTGCGCTGTGCCTGTGAGGAAAGTTGTCGTCACAGAGATGCCACAAGATTTGGTCTGTGCAGTTTACATGGTGCTGTGGCCCCCACGGTCCTGATGTGGCTGCCTGGGTGGGGGCGGGGCCACAGGTGTCTCAGTGGTAGAGAAGGGCGACCTGTGGCTTAGCTTCACTGGCCTAGCCTTCTTGGGGGGTCCCGGGACAGTGGGAGACACAGCGTGCTTCCTGGGGTGGGGCAGGACATCCTGCTGGTGTTCTCCCCACCACCACCTCGATGTCTCAGATCCATGGGGACAAAGAGGCCTCATGGGTCCACCGGGTTGTCCTGGCAGATGCCTTTTGCAGGCGCCCTCCCATAAGCAAAGGGCTTTGGGGGCCCACCTCCCCTACCCATATGCTGACCCCGGCCCAGGCTTGTAAACAGTGTGTAGTTTGGCCGTGTTTTTTGGTTCTCGCTCTGCCAAGCTCTGGCCTCTGGTTCCTCTGGAACCTTATGGCCATTCATTCTTGGAGCTTTCTCTTCTTACCAACTCAACAGCCTTGCCCAACCCAAGTGTGTCCAGACACAGCCAACCCCTGTGTCAGGAAATGTCCTTCCCTCTGTGTTCCCGGGGCCCCAAGTCCACCTGGAAACTCCGATTCCACTTGGAGTCTGCTCTGTGAAACGTGACCAGAGACCCTGGGGAAGCTCAGCTCACGATTCTGGGGACCACACACATACCTCGAGGGGAAAACAAGGAACCCGGTGGAGGATAGGACACGACATCCCCAGTGGGCGGGACCAGCTGTTTATCTCCAGCAGATCTAGGGTACCCCGGTGGGCGGGACCCCTTATACGCATCACTAACAGATGCATGGGTCCAGTGTGGGGGGGACCCAGGCACTCTCTCCAATAGACCCACAGCCCAAAGGCAAAACATATATGAATTTATATTTTTATAGTTTTAAAAAATTTAATTTATTCATTTGACAGAGACAGAGATCACAAGTAGACAGAGAGGCAGCCAGAGAGAGAGGGGAAAGAAGACTCCCTGCTGAGCAGAGAGCCCGATGGGGGACTTGATCCCAGCACCCTGAGATCATGACTTGAGCTGAACCTGCTGAGCCACGCAGGTGGCTCATGTGAATTTATAACCGAATCCAATGCTCCATAAAACTCCCACTGAAACACATGTACGCACACACACACAAACTCACAGAGGCATACCCCCTCTGGGCACTTCTATCCAACACAACAAAGGCTAGTCTCCCCGAAGCTTCACCATATTGATAATTTTATTATACTCTGAATAGAGCCGATATCTGAAAAGCAGAGAAAACGACTATACAAAGGGTTTATAGAACATTCATTTACATACCGGATATATTCTTTACAATATAAGAAAAGTAAAAATACTCACTAATAATAAGGCCGCTAAGGAGACACAAGGTCTTTGACGCCAAGGGTACACACGGAGACCTTAAATTCGGTGTGGCTTACCCTGGCGACAGGTTAACACTGGAGGACATGGTGACCAGTTAATGAGCGGGCTAACAGGACCCTGGCTGTGAGGCGGTGGGTACCCTGGACCTCCCGGGGACGTGACTCCGTGCCCGCCAGTGCCCGGGGGCCACGCGCCTTCCACAGCGTGGCCCCGAGCCTGCGTGGGGGTGGGGCGGGGTCTCCCCGAGGTCGGAGCCCCGAGCTCCTGGGCTCCTCTTGCTCGTGTGAGGCATGTGTAACAGGGAAAGAAACCTGTCGTGCCTGCTCATCAGGAACCGGGGAGCAGCCTTCCTGACGTCCTGGCCGCGCTGAGGAAAAGCCACAGGTGGCCGGTCTGCCTCATGAGTGAGGGGCTGCGGCTTCTTGAGCGCTCAGGACAGGGACTGCACGGGAGGCCCCGGAGCCCGGGTCACCTGCTGCTGTGCTTCTGGACCCCTCACCCGCCCGCACTCCGGTTTCTAAACGAGCCCTCTCTTCGTGGGAAGAGTGAGGGACCTGACCTGTGGTCTTTGGGTCAAACTGGGTAGAAGCCATCTCGGGATGAGGTGTGTCTTGGGGACGGCATTTCGGGTCCCCTTTGGCTGAATCTCTGCCATGAATGGAATCCCGAGATGCCAGTCATCTCTGCTGAGGACCAGTCCCCCAGGGTCCCCAGGAGACGCCAACACGTCCCACACAGCCACACCGACACCTGTCAGGGAAGAGGTCTGTGAAGACCAGGCAAACATTTGGCACAGAAATGAGGCACTTATGTTTGGGGCATGGAGAGGAGCCTAGACGGTGGACCCATCCATCCGCTTTCACCCACGTCCGACGTCCCTGCAACATGCGGCTTTCCACTCCACGCTCTGCCACATCTGTCTCAGACTGACTTAACACAGAGAACTATGACGCACGTTTGCACCACTGGAGTGATGCCTGCTGGCAACCCCCGGGAGGCCGAACAGCTGGTGTTGATTTTGGAAAGTTGGGCAGAGTGGGCAGCTCCTGGGAGCCCAGAGCCACGGGGTGCTCGGGCAGTGTGGGAGGAGATCGAGCCCCCAGTATGCCCTTGCCAGCCCCACCTCCCACCCTGGGGGACACGCAGGAGGCTTGGCGTGACTGGCATCCCCGATTCGGTAGCTTGGAGATACAGAGGAGTGACTCTCAGCCACAAACAGCCTCGAAGGACTGAGATTCCTTATCTTCCTCCTCTGCTCCTCTGCTAGAAATGCCAGAAATGCAGGATCCCGGAGGCGGCCGCAGAAGCAGGGACAAGTGGCCCACGGCTCAGAGGGCCAAGAGAACTGCCAGGGAGAGCAGGGCTGAGTCTCCGCCCAAATGTGACCCGCCTTCCACAACCTTCCTCCCCAGAAAGGACATTACCCACTGCCTGGACGGGAACCATCCACCAGTGAATTTGGGGAGGTCCAGGTTGCTGAGGCTGGCCTGTCGGGGACATGGCCCCGGATCATGGGCACAGGCTCGGCCTGGCAGCTCGCAGCACTGGGACCCCATCCTGCCCAGCAATTTACCATAAATAATTTGGCATAAGTAGAATATAAATTACACAAGTCCATGTTCCTTCTCCTCTCACGAACAACACCCCGTTTGAAGCTGGAGCGAGAGTGGGAGGCCAGAGCCGCCACTGCCCACCAGACCAGGGTGCTCGGGCAGCTCGGTACCTTCCCCAGGGACCAGATGGCCTTCCTGGTCCTCGCAGCCAGTGTATCACCCCCTTGCTCATGCCCCCAGACTTCTGAAGGGCCCGACCTGCACGGACCTTTAGCAAACATGCATCCCCTTCTCGGTGAGCTAGTGTCTCTGTCGTGGGAGAGGTCTCCCCCGGGTCTGGATGGGCAGGGGCCCTCTGCATGGCTGATGGCACCACCGGTCACCCAGGGCTGCCGTGCAGGGGCCGGATGCCCTCCTTCCCACCAATGCCGGTGTGCAAGGAGCAGGGGGACCTGTGTCCTCGCTCGGCCCCTGCCATGTGGATCCCACTTTCCTCCCTCCGGGAAGCGCTTGGCTACAGAGATGTGCTGGTGAGCAGTGTTTCGGGGAAGGACAGCAGACCGGGGGCTGTGTGTCCTCATGTCATGAAGCTGGGGGAGAAGCCCCTGGCCCTCCTGGGGCTGGAACGTTAGGCTGGCCAGATGCCGGTGGCGGACACTCCAGCCCCACTTGGTCACGGGCTGGGAGGGTCAGATCTTCTTAGGGGAGCCGATCATGACCTTTGACACAAAGTTGACAATGGCACTGGCAGGCTGCTCGGGGTCATGCTCCGCGAATAAGTGGCACACGTTGTCTGTGGCGCTGCCCTGCTTCCGGGCCACAAACCCAAAGACTCTGCAACAGAGAAGGTGGGAGGTCAGCGAGCCAGTGCCCCTGCAAGGCCCGAGCGCGGGTGTAAACCTCGGTCTGCTCCCCCTGCACCCCCACAACCTCTACTCGCCGCTCACTGCCACCCAGCCGGATACTGCCCACACCTGTCCACCCCTCAAGCCCCCCAGGTATGGCAGGTGCACGGCCAGCCACCACCCTGGCCACTGCCCCGGCCATCGCCCCGGCCACCGCCCTGGGCCACTCTTGGCCAGGATCCCACAGACTCGGGTCAGGGTGGGTCCCAAGTCCCCACACGGCCGGTGGCCTGACTCTCCTAGGGGAGGCTGGGCCCCTCCGGTACTGGGGTGGGGCAATCAGGTCACGGGGGTCTCAGGAGAGGGCCACACATGGATCCTGCCTGGACGTCTCACACGCCCACCCTCGGGCTTCCTACATCCCAGTTACAGAAGGAAACGGTTTAAAAGAATAGCACGTCTAAATATTAGAGGAATTGGAGCTGTTCTCCAAATGGGCTTCCGTGAGTCCCGACCCTTACAGGGGGATTTCCGCTTCCGTGAGCCCTGACCCTCGCATGGGACTCCCACTGTCCCCGGGAAACTCACTCTGCTCCTTTATAGAAAAATGAGGGACTCATCTGTTCCCATGGCATGGCTTCCCAGCCATGAGAGGGTCTGGCTCGAAGAACCCCGATAGGGTAGCGCTCTCTACACGTCGGAACACTGTCAGCCCTGCGTGCCAGAGGCTGGGGCCTCGAGCACTCTGTCAGATCCTGAGATAAACAGGACTGTGAACGGCATGCCAGGTGGGATCTGTGTAGTTTGAGCTATTCCCGGCAATCAGATTTAGGTTACACAGAGGAAGCCGGCCTGGAGGGTGTGGACGGCTCTGGAAGGTTCGGGGAGCACCGCTGCCTGGTGGGACTGGCCTGCCTCGGGGCCAGGGCAGTGGAAACCACGCTCCCCCTGCGTCTGCGAAACGCTGAGCACTGGGTCACTCTCACACAGGAAGTCCTTCCTGCACCCCGACTTCAGTGCACCTGCCCCGAACAGCCTGAAAAGCCGTGCAATTGGCTCCACGCTACGGCCCGGGGAACTCGGTGTCTCCGGGGAGGAGCGAGTGGGAAAGCGAACCCCAGGAGGCCCTTCCTACAGAAGGACACACTTCATTGTGTTTAAGGCATGAACGCGCTGGCATGGTTCCCTCATTTCCCTACGGGAAACCTTCTCTGGAACTCAGTAAGGAGATGCACTTTGGTCCGTGATGGGGAGGGCGCTGGCGTCCGGGAACCTACCTGGAGCAGGGGCCATCCGTGATCCACCTCGCGGATAGAAAGGAGAGGAAGAGTTACATTAGCTTCTCTATTCACTTAACGGGCAAAGGACGCACGTGCGCTGCTTGATACAAACAGAGATATCTTACTTCCTGTCCTGCGGGTCCAACGCGCAGAAAATCACACTGCTCACGGGGTAGTGCCTCCGGAAGAAGAGCCTGTCAGGACAGGGAGGGAGGACACGGTTAGCGGGCGTGAGGGGACAGTGACGCACGGTGCAGGCTCCCCAGAAGGAGAGTCGGGCGGAAGGTGACTCGATTACTTGGAGACAAGAGCACACATACGCCGGTCAGAAAAGGGCGGACGGGACACGGGGCCGGGTGGTGTTGGAAAAGCTGGTTCTTGGCAAGAGGGACGCACAGAGCAGAGCAACACTGTGCCCCTGCTGGCCACGTGGAGGTCAGGACCAAACCCCGGAGCCCTGGCACGCCCCGGAGGAGCACCAGGGAGCCCAGCCTTCCTGTGCTTGCCCGAGAACCGCAGACTGTGTCCAGCCACAAACCACGTCCAGCGAACCTTCCTTGCTGGGGACAGGGCGTCCAGGCAGGCACTGGAGCCCACATCAGACAGGGGGATGGAGTGGACAGCTCATCGTGAACATACAGACTAGCTGTGAGGCAGGCACGAAGGCTGGGTTGGTGCTGACCTGGGGACAGCGCTGCCTGCTGGCCGGAACCAATGGGCTGGCCTTGTGCCCCATGACGCTCCTGCCATCCCCCTGCTTTTATGGCTGAGGACCCCGCTCTCTTAGTAACCACACCGGGCTGTTTCCATAACAAATGAATAACAATTGCATCGGAAATGCCTTTGACCCTGAGGTCAGGGGCTCTGCTGGGAGAAGGGGCACGCATGCCGCTGCCTGTGCACCTGACTCTGCTCCCCATTCGGACTGTGGTCCTACTATGTTCCCGCCTGCGGCCCTACTATGTTCCTGGGCCATCTGCTAGGTGGAAGCCGCTCAGGGACAGCTCTGCTGAAAGCCGCTGGAACACTATTCTCTACACATTCCAACACCACGTAGAGAACATTTAGTATCATAACACACCGCACAACAGAATATCGGGAGTAACTGTCACTAATGTTAGTTACTCTTATGTATCACTGATGGTTACATTATAGTTCATTATCTACATACTGAAGTAACATCTACCAGTATGGCCTGAAACCGGACGACCACCAGTCAGATGGAATGACACCGGAACAAAGACGGGTGGGTTCTATCACAGTCTCCCGATGTTCTAACAGAATCGAGTTAAAAGGTTTTTCTGTTTAAAAATTAATACTCGTGGGTGCCTGGGTGGCTCAGTGGGTTAAGCCTCTGCCTTCGGCTCAGGTCATGATCTCAGGGTCCTGGGATCGAGTCCCGCATCGGGCTCTCTGCTTGGCGGGGAGCCTGCTTCCTCCCCTCTCTCTGCTTGCCTTTCTGCCTACTTGTGATCTCTCTCTGTCAAATAAATAAATAATCTTTAAAAAATAAATAAATAAAAATAAAAATAAAAATTATACTCGTGTGTGGGTGAGACACTCAAAGGTCCATACCTTTCCCTCTTTCTTTTTTATTACAATTTTACTGACTCCCAAGAAGAAAAGCCCCAGGGCCGAATGTCCATGGTTTATGTGCAGCTCCTGGGAGGTCCTGAAGGACAGGGGTGGCCCGATGACGGACACGTCCAGAGCTGCGTCCTGGGGACACGCAGGCTGGCGGGAGGTCCAACCAGGTGCCTGGAAGCCCCACCCGCAGCCCAGGGCCCAGGCACACTCACTTCCTTTGGTTGTCTGTCAGGGTGATGCCCTGGGCTGACACCTTGAAGTGCACAACCGTGCACAGGGGAGGCGGCTCCTGCACGAGGGTGAGGCTCAGGGCTTTCTGGACGGCCTGGTGGCCGGTGAGCGACTCCATCTCCACGGAGTTCAGGTACCACACGTTGCAGGCTGTAAGACACCCGGGGAAGCAGGTGTTCACCGGAGGCAAAGCCCTTGGTCCCAGATTCCAAAGATGTGGATGGGGCGGGACCAGGGACACGTGCCTGGAGGCCCCATCTCGGGAGCCTCCCACCGTCCATGTTGCTGTGTCCCCCGTGGGGCCGGAGACCCCTCCCCAGCCTTCGCGAGGGTGTGGGTCCGCAGCAGCACCGGTCAGGAAACATGCGGGAGGGAAGCCTGAGGGCCAGCACCCCACAGAACCATCAGCACATGGAGCTGGAAGCCACGGCACCCAGAATAGCAGGGCCGGTGCGTGAGGCACGCGATGGAGCAGACGCTGTGTGAGGAAGGCAGGGGTGGGCCCATCCTGTCTGGGTCACGTCCCCGCTATGCCACGGGGCTGGGGGCTTCTTGGGGGTGGGGAAGCCAAATGCCGAGTCTGAGGAGGGCTTGGCGAACAGCCCCACGGCCCTCTGAGCCCAGATCCCTGCAGCTCACGCAGAGGTTGACGTGGGACTTCAGGGTGTGTGTGAGGTCGGGGTGACCTGGAGTCACGGCCCCACCTGGCCGGCCATCAAGAATGTGTCCCTTCCTCTCCCCACCACCTTAAGAAAACAGCCATCCATGACGCCTGCCCTGCTGGACGCCAGGTTCCACCTGAGTAACTGTGGCTTGCGAGTGCCCAGCCCCCGCTGGCCTCCAGGCAAATGCTGCGACTCACCACTCATCTGCAAAAGCCCAGGAAGCTCTGGGGTCTCAGAAGCCCCTGCTTCCCTGAGTAAGACCCAGGTCTGCACTGAGTTCATCAGAATACAGAGCTCTGCCCTTGATCCTGGGTTGCTGAGTGTGACAAGCATTGTCGGCCAGGGTCCCACTGAGGTCATGGGGAAAAACCACCAGAATCGAATTATCATCAGAGCCACTTTAGAGGCCCAAGTGGAAAGGCCCAGGAGAAGGGAAGGAGCAGATTCCAGAAAGCCTCCCAGGAAGGACGCAGCCTGAGGCCAGTGAATGGGGTCTTTAGTGAGATCATTACTCTGCACGGAGCCGGCCATGCTCACTGCAGGGGGTAACCCCACTTCCTCTAGGGGCACAGCCCCAAACTCGCCATCAGCAGTGAGTTTCCTCCGAGACACAGCTTTCCCCTCCAAAGTTCCCTGAACCACTCCCTTGCCCTCACCAAGAGCAGCTTGAGACGGCACCCTGGAACCAGCCAGAAACGCCTGTGCCATCAGGCAGCAGTGAAAGGGAACTTCCTATCCCAAACACGACTGTTTCTGGGCCTCCGGGCTCCACGAATGCTGCACACTCTGAGGACGATCCCTGCATCTCTGGCTATGGAGGGCACTTTCTGGAGCCCATCTCTGCCCATCTGCACCTGTCCTGTGCAGAAGAGGGCACAGTGGCCTGGAGACCCCGAGAAGTGGTTCAGCAGCCTCGCAGCCTCTGGGCGTCCACGCCGCCCCAACTCTGTGCTGCTTCTGCCGCTGCCACGGTGCCAAAGGGGCACACTCGGTGAGAAATGCCAGACATTCCCGAGGGTGCACTGTGGATTTTACCGTGCGGCCTGCAGGTAAATGCAGATAAATGTGCAAACGTCCTCGGCCACAGGTGATGCCTGCTGATGCCACCAGGTGCCCGTGCTCACAGCAGGCACACCTTCAGAAGGTCGCACCTGCGCGCTCTCACCCAGACGGATGCTCAGGGGGTGGGCACGAGTCGCAGAAGCACCTGCTCCCTTTGGCTGGCTGGCGCCGACCTGAGGGGAGTGGCAGGACTGGGGTTGATAGCACTCCGGCTGCCACCTGGACTTGAGGGGTTTACACAGGTCGTCTCAGGACAGAGCGTGTGTTGGCACGTTACCACCGTGACTGCCCAGCGCCCTGTGCCTGCCATGCTCCAAGGAAATGCCAGGTCAACATGGACTGCCCTTCTGGATAACATGGCCATCTTTATCAGGAGGCTCGGGGTCCAGAGGTCCCACCTCTGAGAAGACTCCGAAGGAGAAATCTTCCATATCCCAACCCAGAGGCAGGGATACTGGAGGCACGTGCTGACTTAGCAGGAAAACGGAATGGTTCAACTACCCCCACGGAAAACTGAGCAGCCAGCAAACGGGGTCATGCCACATGTACAGCGACGAGAAGATGGGAAAGGGGAAGGTGGCGGCCACTGCCGACGCTCCATGTGGCTCACGGGAAAGATGTGAAGAGAGCGGGTCCTAGGATTTCTCAGCACAAGGAGAACCTTTCTTTCCTTTCCTCTTTGTACTGTGTCCACACAAGAAAACGGACATGGTCTGAGTCTCTGGGGGTGACCACCTCGCAACTTAGATCATCAAACCCTCTTGCTGTGTGCCGTAGGCCTGTGCAGTGATGGAATGTCAACTATTCACAAAACCAGAAAGACGTTAGAGGTGGATGGGAAAGCGGGATAAAACCACGTCCATGCTATCGTCACAAGCACACAAGAAAAGTGCGCGCTTTCGAGCGGGAGCTGGATGGGTGCCTGGAAACTTCCAGACCGGGTGATTTTCGGAGGATGGATGGCCTGCCTTCAATTTCATGAGCATTCCTGTGAGCATTTCCAAAAACAAGACAAGAATTCTAATCTAACTGCAGTGAATCCCACAAAATGGTGTAGTCTGGGTCTACACCAGGACGGGCTCCCACCAGCCCTTGTGGAATCACACATGGCCTTTCGATAAGGAGTTGGGGCGTGGGGAATCTCACCCCTGACAGTAGCCATGGGGTCTTTACTCAGAGCAGAGGAGGGAAGCTGTCCCTTGCCAAACCACAGCCGGGGGCGGGTCTACCAAGCACACAGGTACCAAGGCCCTGCTCTCCAGTGGGGGGGCAGGGCGCAGGGTGACCAGGGTTTGTCCACATAGCCTGGCCCCTGACATCCAATTCTACCTGATACGTGGCCCTGTGGAGTGCCGGGGAGGGGGGTCGCCTTGTGGAGCAGGGCTGCCTCCTGTGAACAGGGCCACACCCATCATACCCATGGGGAACAAAGCCTCAGGAACACACGGCCTCCTGCAGCCCTACTGCATCCGGGAACTGGGTCCGAAGACAGCAATGCAAGATTCAGAAACAAGGATGTAATGCAGAAAGGTAGTCTCCCAAGGGTTGTTTCTAGTATTGAGAAGCCAGGAATAAGCCAAATGAGCAAGACTGATCATTGTGCAGCCACTGAAAACGAGACCTACGTGGTGTGCAAAAAAAATGGGAGAATTTCTTACTCAGAGCTAGGTAAGAAAAAACATCCACGGCAATCTGGCCTCTGAGCAGTCACCATTTCTCTCTCTTCCTTTTTTTTTTTTTAAATCAAGATTTTATTTATTTGTCAGAGAGAGAGCATGTGCAGAGGGGAGGCAGAGGGAGAGGGAGAAGCAGACTCCCTGCTAAGCCAGGAGCCCGATGTGGGACTTGATCCCAGGACCCTGAGATCATGACCTGAGCTGAAGGCAGATGCTTAACTGACTGAGCCACCTGGGCATCCCATCCCTTTTCTTAATTTAAAGGACTTCTACTGCTTTTATAAAGAAAATATTCTTCACAATATGGTAAGTTGAGGACACAGCGTAACACTTCTGGGAAATATGCAAGAGGTCTAGCCCTTCTCAGGACGGACTATATCCCGTGGCTTCAATGACACCAAAGAAGAGACAAAAACGCCAACAGTCAGAGATAGGAATGACCCAGAAAGCCCTCGGCCACAGGAGAGAAGGGGAAGCGGACAAGGGAGCGTGCACCCCCGCTGGGGCTGCCTGTGTCTGCTCATGCTGCTGGGTGCTGCTCCCTCAGCTTGACGGGGAGGGGCTCCACATGGGACAATTCAAGCCCTGGGGTGAATGAGGACATACAAAATTTAATTTGGGGAAAAAAAAAGTCAGTTCCCTTGAGGCGATCGCCCATGGGGCAGTCTGACTGCCTCCCTATGCTTTTTCCAGCAACCGCGGGGCCTCTGCGAGCTCGCTGCTATTTTGTCCTCACTCGAGACACGGATCCATGCATGTCCTGATTCCACGCCTTGCCTTGTCACCCATGAAGTAAGCCGCGTGGACGTCTTCGAAACATGCAATTTTGTAAAAGGACACAGGCTCCATGCCGTCGTGTGTAAACGCTCAGCTCAGAGGCTCACATGTGGTCTCCAGGGCCTGCCTCGAGTCCTGGGATCTGCCATTCTCCAGAACAGCACGTGATCTAAGACTACTGACACCTGCCAGGCCCTCTTTAACAAGACTGTGAAGTTATAGCGTTGATACGCCGGAGTAGAAGAAGCCATAATGTCTAACCACAAGGGCCACAATGGTTCCTAAGGACGATTAGCGAATGCATGGATACATTTGTTAACTGGACATTTACTGGGAAAAACGATAACCAAGAAGCTTAGGGAGAAACGGGAGAGGCGGCTCATCTAAGAGGTTATTGGGCCAAGTGCAGAGTGCCAAGGTGCATGGGGGGGGCAGTGAAACCCCGGGCTGAGCGCATGCACCCCGGAGATATCAGGCACCCCACTGTGGCCGGTGCCGGGTAAGAGTGAGGCCACAGGAAGGGCCTTGTCTCCTGGGCCAGGAAGAGCATTTTCCATGCAAACACAGCAGATAACACCACAACAACCTGTGTGAGTGCCCCCGTCACAGTTCCCACGGCGGTTTTCAACGTCTGATTCACGTGGTGTTTGCAGCCACGCTGTTGGGAGAAATCATTATCATCATTACGTTGAGGTCCATGTGACTGAGTGGTCATAACCCTGCGTGGTAGAGCCTGGACTTGAACCCAGGGCTGAAACAGCCCAGGCTCCTCATTTTGGATCTCCATGTTCTCACACGTTGCTGTTTGGCGCAAACCATGTCACCTTCATTCTGGACACACAGAACGTATCCCCCCTCAAGGACAGTCTGAAAAGAGTTCAGCACTTCATTATTCATTGTGAAACCAGAGAGATGAATTTCAGCTGAGCAACAGGCATAGTGACAGGGAGATCCACAGAGAAAAACTGCACAAGAGAACCATGTGCACCGTACAGAGGAGGTAACAGGAAAAGAGCTGTAGATCGCACTGACCTCCGACACAGAGCCATGGCTGTGAAGTAGGCTACCGATACGCGGTGCAGAAAGGAGGTATTTCTTGTCCAGGCCTCCAACCAGACGCTGGCATTCCCTTCCCAGCCTTTCCAAGAGCAAACGTCCACCATGGGGAACTCGGTTCGCTCACAGCTGAAGACCCATAGGAGCCCTGTGGCCTTGGCCATGTCCATAGCCCACCTACACTGGGGCCACAAGGCCTGCATCAAATGTGGCAACAGCAAGCAGGGGACTGTCCTTACATCACAATGCAGAAAACAAGATTAATATAGACTTTGATCCCTTTCCTGCCTACCAGAGAATAATCGTAATTTGGAATTAAACATACAATCCAATGTACATTAGCAGCCCCCAGGGAAATACCTAGGTATAAATCTAACAAAATTATGAACAAGAAAGAGTCACAAGGAAAACTATAAAACTTTGAGGAAAAACATAAAATAACTAAATAAATGGATAGAGAGTCCATGTTCATGGATAAGAAGACTCAATTTTGTCAAGATGGAAGTTCTTCCCAACTTGATCTATAGATATACTTCAATTCCAATAAAAATCCCAGCAAGTTATTTTGTGGATATTGGCCAACAGATTCTAGAGTTTATATGGAAGCAAAAGATCAAGAACAGCCAATACGTGATTGAAGGGGAAGCAGGACTGGAGGACTGACTCTACCTGACTTGAATATTTATTGAAAAGCCAGTAGTCACAACCGCGTTATTGGCAAAAGAACAGACGAACAGATCAATAGAAAACACTGGGAGCCCAGAAATAGACCCACATGAGTAAAGTCAGCTGATCTTTGACAGGAGTGAAGATAATACAATGGAGCAGAGATCACATCTTCCACAGAGGATGGTAACACAGACCTCGCACCCTTCCCAAACACTGACTCACTGTGGGCCATAGACCGTAATGTAAAATGTAAAAGTATAAAACTTCCAGAAGATCACACAGGAGAAAATCCAAATCATCTTGGGTTTGGTGACAAACTTTTTAGAGACAACCCCAAAGGCATGACCCATGAAAGAAAGAAACGATAAATCGGATGTCATTAAAATTAAAAATTTCTGCTCTGTGAAGACAACGTCAGAAGAATGAGAAGATGAGCCACAGACTGGGGGAAAATATTTACAAAAGACACATCTGATAAAGGACTGGTCTCCAAAATATACAACTTCTAAAATTCAACAAGAGGAAAAACAGCCAATGAAAAGACCAGATACCTTACCAGACATCTCACCAAAGAAGGCATACAAGCGGCAAAGAAGAGAAGATCCATGTCACGTGTCATCACAGAAATGCATATTAAAATATCAATGGGATACAAAAGCACACCTATTAGAAACAGCCAAAATCCAGAACCCTGAGGACACCAAATGCTGGCAAAAATGTGGAGCCAAAGGAGCTCTCATTCACTGCTGGTGGGAATCCAAAATGGGACAGTGGTTTTGAAAGACAATGCTGGTTTCTTACAAAATTGAACATACCAGGGGCACCTGGGTGGCTCAGTGGGTTAAAGCCTCTGCCTTCAGCTCAGGTCATGATCCCAGGGTCCTGGGATCAAGCCCCACATCAGGCTCCCTGCTCAGTGGGGAGCCTGCTTCTCCCTCTCCCCCTCCCCTTGCTTGTGTTCCCTCTTTAAAAACAAAAACAAAACCCCACACAACTAAACTGAACATACTCTGACTATATGATCCAGGACTCGTGCTCCTTTTTATTTACCCAGAGGAGCTGAAAACTCGCATCCATGCAGAAACCTGGACGTGATGTTTCCCGCAGCTTTATGCACAATCACCAAAAGTTGGAAGCAAGCAAGATGGGAGACAGAGGAGTACACCGTGGTCCACGCAGACAGTGTAAGATCATTAGGCACCAAAAAGCAATGAGCTCCCAAGCCATGCAAGGATGTGAAGGAAACTTCAAGCACTAAGGGACAAAGCCAATCTGAAAAGGCTACCAACTCTATGACTCCAACGGTAAGACGTTTTAGACAGGGCAAAACTATGGAGGCAAGAAAAGGGTCAGCACTGCCAGGGTCTGGAGGGTGGACAGGAGCACGTGGAGCACGGAGGACTTTTAGGACAACGGAAGTCCTCTGAGCAATACCCTGGTGGTGGAGACCCGTCATTACGTGTGTGTCTAAACCCACAGAAGGAACAACAGCACGGAGGGTGAGCCCTAGTGAAGACTCTGGGTGACAGCGACGCGTAACTTAGGTTCACGGATTCGAATAATGGTACCCTTCGGTGGGGGACACCGTAATGCAAAATGTCAGGCAGGGAGTCTGTGGGAAACCTCTACCCTCCTCTCAATGTTGCCGTGAAGCCACAACTGCTCTAAAAATTCATAAAGTCTATTAATTTAAAAAAGCGGGTGCCCAGGCAAACTCGCTGTCCAGGGGTCTGTGTCACCCTGGGTTGTGGGCAAATGGGGCGACACTGTTGGTTGCTGAGTTAGGCCCACGAGCGCTCTTACACTCATGGCTGGGGGGCCGGGGCCCCACAACCGGCTCCCTGCCTTCTCCCCAGACAAAACCCAGGACCTGGCTTCCTCCCATGGTCTCTGGTCTTGTCCGCAGTGGGGGTATTTCCAGCCCGGGAGGCCTCGTTCTGTCCGTCCACACTCGCTGTTGCACCTGGACTGGGGGGCTCCCCAAAAGGAGCTCCTTCATGCACCCAGCAGGAAGGAAACCTGCAGACCCAAGAAGACCCCTTTTCCATGCAGGAACTAGGACCGGTGGACAAGAAGCCAGCGACTGACCTGCTCCTTGCTTCAGCAGCTCTGTGGCCGAGTTGGCTGCCGTCTGGGGAGAGCTGTCGGCGATCTCTTCCAAAGGATCTGCGGGAAGGAGAAAGAAAAGGCAGAAATGAGTCTGGCTCCCCGGGAAAGAGCCTTCACAACAGGGTCGGACTCGGGGGCCTGGATTTCCAGGCGGTGACAACACCGGCATTCTGAGCAGCTGGAGGGGGCGACACGTCCAGCAACACGTCTTAGCTCTCACGAACCACTGCAGAGGGCAAAACACACTTACCCACGCTGTCGCTACGGAATCTACGACAATCACATGAAATCAAGGCTGCCTAGGAAGGTGGGAAGTAGGGCCAAATCACACTATAGTCATGGGAGGTGACGGCGTCACCAGGGGCTGCCTCTGCCGACTTGGCCAGACCACACAATGCTCTTTGGGGTTGACCCACAGGGCACGCAACAGAGGACGACTCCAGTCTGACTTCTGTGGGCCTCACGGACCGCCGTTCCCCACACGCACGCGGAACAGCCAGGCTGTGCAGAGGAGCCCCCCCCGCGTACCTCTGTCTGGAATGAGCAGCTTGCAGGGCAAAGCCAAGGGCGTGATGGAATGCTGACACACCAAAGCCGTCAGGCTCCCTGCGAACGGGTGAACAGCAGATGGGCGTTAACAAGGCCCTGCACACCGCCCCGCTCCGCCCATGTGCCTGCTGTGGGAAGCCCCTGTAGGGGGCGAGCGCTTCTGCTTTTAGCAACTAACACGCTCCATTATTGCGGGACTTGGTGCAAAGCTTCAGTGATGTGATCGGTCCTGCAAGACAGCCAGAAGCTACGTAAAGGAAATGCAGGTGAGTCTTGGCCAAGACAGGCAGGTGCCGACTTCTGCAGAGGACGTCGGCCGTCAGCCATCGATGGAGTCTGGGACTACAGCCCAGGTGCCTCTGTGGTCCCTGCAACGTGCTCCTGGACGCTGGGACTGTGTGTCTGGGTGCCGTCCTGAAAAGCCTGCGAGGTCGTCAAGGGCTCCTCTCACAGGGAGGAACGGCCGGCGCTCAGGCTCTAACCCAGACCCCACTCGCGGGCCTGCCTGCGAGGACGCTGCCTGCCTGCCATCTGTTTGGGTCTGAGAAAGCCTTCGGAACAACTCCCGACCCAGTTTATCATACAGACGGTAACTCGGGGGAGGGCACAGGGAGCCCGGGGGGTTGGGGGAGGACGGCCCTGCCTCTCGGGGCAGCAGGAGGGGTGCACACCATTCTGGCGTGGGCCAGAATGCCAACTGGGATCTTGCAGCCACTTACCGAAATAGGGTTCATTGGGGCACCCTTTCAACCGCACTCCCTTCGGGGTACACTCGATCAGAAAGTGCCGAACGAGTTCATTGGCCAGATCCCCCGCTGTGGTGAGAGATTGAAAAGAAAGAAAAAAGAGAATTTAAAACACAAGAGCATGGGAGGATGGGAGAGAGGGACAGAGCACCAGCTAAAGGGAGGGGCCCTGGAACTAGGCCACTGGCTAAGGACCTGAGAGGTGGACGGGAAGCCCCAAGCAGCATCCTGGGAATGAGAGCAGAGCTCCCCACAGTGACATGCAGGGGTCCCAGGGACGGACCCTCACACCTTCTGTAAGCATTCCCAGTGCAGGGATGAGTCCGCAGCTGCAAACAGAAACATGCCATCTAGACCCTTCCCCTCATAACAGGAGAGACTAGAAGGATCTGAATGTAAGGTGATGCCCGAGAACAAGCCACTGACGGGAGCTGGAAGGCACCACCCAGGAGCCCCATGGCAGACCCCCAGGAAGGAAGCCCTCCGTCACTGGGACCAGACAGAACATCGCCACTATCCTCCATCGGCCTGTGCACCGGGAGACGGGGCACGTTCAGGAAACCACCAAACTGAGCTGGAAACCACCCAACAGCGGCACCTGCTGGCGGTGAGTCTGGTCGCCGCCTGGCCATGGGCGGCCCCCCACGGGCTGAGGGACAACAGCAGCGGGCATGTCAGGGAAGGTGGGGAGGGCTGGCAGGAAGGGAGACGGTCAGACTCTGTGGCAGGCTGTGGTGAACACAGGTGCAGAAAGGAGCAGCGTGCCACCTCGGCTGTGGCAGGAAAAGGATCCATGTCTTCTGCACTGAAGGGGACACAGGCTCCGGGGAATGTATCTCAGTGGGATGGCCAGCCTCTGGCTGCCCAGAGAACAGATCTGTCCTGGACGTCTGTCACTGCCCGGTCTCTGGCTACCAGAGGTGGGTGCTGACTCGCCAGGTGCTGACTCGCCGGGTGCTGACTCGCCGGGCTCTTCCCTCTCAAACTCCCCCTTGCACCATGACAGCCAACCGCCAAATCCAGGGCTGGGAGAGGACAGGCAGCCAGTGAAGATTTCAACCAGAGGACACCAGTGATGTTTTGTGACCTTCACCTTCGGGCTGAGTAAAGGGTGGCCTGAGAGGTCTGTGCCCACCGGGAGGCGAGAACACACACACGGCACCGTCCACATCTCCGAAGCCACAGTATGTGCAGGAAAGACCCTGGTTCGCAGTCTCCATGGAGAAAGAGCCCTACACACGCTGCAGCGCCCGCCCCCACTCTCTCCCCGGACCCTGTCCACAGACACAAGCTGCTCCCATCCAGAGACTCTCGCTGCTTAAGCCCTGGTTCAGGACTGCTGGAGCTTCTCACGCAGGGCTCCTCTCCAGGCTCAGCTGTCCTACTCGAGCTGCACAAAGCCTCCTCCTCCCTCGCTTGCAGACGGCACCATCTGGATTTGGGTCTGTGCCAAGTCCCTGCACCTCCGCCCCTTCTGCCCACTGCACAGTGGACACCTAGGTCTCCTGAAAGCCCCTTGCCCGGATGCCTCAGCCGCCGAACCTGGCAGGCGCGGCTCCAAGGTCACCTCCTCCTGGAAGCCATGAGCACAGTCTCCATCCAGGGCTTCTCGTCCCCCTCTCGAGTCGTGGACGCAGCACGTAAGCAAAGCAGGCCAGTGTCCTTTTGCTCCTTAAACATGTGAGCTCTGACTCTGCTTATCCGGACTCCCCCGTGCCTGGTGATGAGCCCAGCGCCCAGGCAAGGAACCTGCCTCCTGGCACTTCCTGATGTGGTGTTTTTTATGAACTACTGGTGGCTACGCTGCATCAAGGGAGTCTCCTGGAGCCATTCTTCCAATGGCATCTGCTCACTTCGTGCCCCTGTGTCACAGTCCGTTATTTCTTGCAGTGTTTCCAGCTTTTTCATTATTATTACGCTTGTTACTGTGACCCGGAATTAGACGGGCGGAACGCTCAGATGGCTTTCCCACCAAAGTGATTTTTCATTAAGGCCTGTGTATTGTGTTTTGAGATAACAAGCCATGCACACTTCGTGGACCACAGCAGAGAGTAAATGCAACTTTTATGCCCACCGAGAAGCCTGGAAGCTCATCTGACACGCTCCAGAGCAATGCGCGTCTTCGTCACATACACCACAGCGATGCGTGTACTACGAGTCACCTTATTCCGACACACGCGCCTGCGGTGTCTCCGAGGCGGGCCTGCGATCCCTGGAAAGCCGTCCAGAGTGACAGTTACCAGCAGTCTTACAAGTAGAAACAATGAATTTTAGAAGGCAGTAGAAGAATACGTATTAGTTTTCTGATGCAAAGTTGAAAAGGGGCAAAACCACGATGTTCAGGGATCGCCATTTCACTGGTTAAGAGGAAGACGCTGTAACGCTCCATTCTACTTAGCAGGCATCCTGTCTGCAGCAGCAGGATGGGCGACCTGAATGGTGTGCGTCCATCGGGGCACAAAGGAAGGGGCAGGTGCAGCTGGGGACGGGGCTTGTCACCGGGGGAGGGCGGGAAAGGCCCTGGGACTCTGTGACTCAGCGCTAGAGGTGCTATCAGCACGGACTGACCAACTTCTAGAGTGAGTCAGTCCCCCTCGGGCACCCACACACCCAGCACTCACAGTTCAAGTTCCCAGAGACCACAGCACACAGGAGCGGGGATTCTTGCAGGAATGGTGGGCAGGAAAAGGGCGGACAGTATGGCATCAGAAGGACACGTGGCCAGCCCCAAGGGCCTCACGGAGCCCAATCTACGGTCTCTGAGATATGTGCAAGGTCACAGGCTGACGGAGCGTGACGCAAGGGAGGGCATGGGGTCCTCCCCTGAGGTTATCTCCTGGTTGTGGGCACGCGTGTTTGCTTCATGAAAACGTTCACCACGCACGCAGCCCTCACGACCTTCTCTGCAAGTGGTTGCATCCACGACGGAAAGTTCACGGGAGAGTGAGCAGAGACCTGAACACAGCCGCATGGGGTTCATGGGGTGGAGGGCCCTGAGGACACCCCTGGGACTCATCCTGGGACTCCAGGCTGACACCAGTGTCACTCTTAATCCAGCAAAATGCTCTCCAGAGCCTAGGTGTAAGAATGGCGTGCACAGGCAACTGCCTTTTACATGAGGAAAAAGGAACGTGCCTGTCCGCAGACACTGGAGAGATGGTCAGTGAGAAGGGGCAGGAATTTATTATGCTTCCTGGGGCAGAATGGGGCCCGGGGGTCTCAGTGAGGCCCGTTTCCATTGTTCTGGCAGCCAAACAAGGGAATGCATCACTTATTCACAGCAATAAAGAACTAAACTCCACAGATCATTAACGATGTTGCCTGCACAAGGCCAGTCCCGAGGGGCCACACTGGAACAACACAGAGACTCCGAGGAAACTCAGAGCCACGTTTGTAAAGTGCCCAGCATTGTACAGGCATACGCGTAGGCCACAGACCTCGCAGGCAGGTGAGCACTCCCAATCAGCTCCCAGGTCCCTACCTTTCTTGTTGAGCTGTAGGACGGAAGGGGGTGGTGTAGCCACTTTCATGGCCAAGCCATAGGCTCCTCGGAAGGAGTGACTGTCCCTGACGATGAATGAGCCCGGCTCCTTGTCCTTCAGCATGGCGATGGCTGGGGAGGGAAACAGAGACACATACACGTTTGCCAGGGTCCATGCGGCCTGCCTGCACACATGGCAGACGAGTGCTTTTGCAAACTGGGTCGGAGGGAGCAGGCACGTCTTGCTGGGGTGGGGTGGGGGTCTCGGTGATGACACATCATTTTCAAAGGGAGTCTGACTACAGAGGCTGCAGAGACCCCCCTCCCCACTCCGAAATCTGGCACACATGACTCCTGCTCATCCCACAGCACCTGTGAGGCACAGGGGATGGCCCACAGCTGACCGCCCAGGAATGTGATCTGACCACCAGCCCAAGTGCCTGGGCCAGGTCCCAGTCTGCATGGCATGGTGGGGCAGAGGCGAGATGTGAGGCTCTCTCTCCCATCCCTGCTGTAGCCCTGCCTGGTGCCCTGCCCCGTGCAGCACTGCACTTAGACTTAGTGCTTCTAACTGAGCAGAAGGAAAGATTGAAAGGATGGACCCAAAAAGCTACTGAATGTTTAACACAAATCCCATGATTCACCCCACAGGCTTGGTGCAGCCCTGGGAGGGCCTGCACTTGACCGCGACAACCAAGTCCAAGGGCACCGGGGCCGGTGGGGAGGTGGCGCCCACGGAGCCCAGCAGGCTCCTGCTCGTGGCAGGCACCTGCCATGTGGGGGCTGAGTGCACTCTATTCTGCTGACACAGGAACAGATCTCTGATGAATGACACGTTTTCAATCATGCTACCAGGGTTTTTGGTTTTCCCATTTAACATCATGATCTTATTTTGCTGGAGGTGGGAGGTGGACAGAGGTGCCCCAGCATCATGGGCCACAGATGGAGAGGAGCTTAAGCACAATGTCAGACCCTGTTCTGAAACAGAACAAGGGGGACCCATCCTGCAGGGCGATAAAGCCCTTGGGGGTCTCCCATTCCCCTCTAGGGTCAGTGGAGTCAGTGGCCATGTCCCCACCGCCTCCCGCAGCTGGTGCTTCCAGAGCCCCGTGGCAGAGGCCCAGCCAGTGCTGCCGACACAGCTCTATTCTGTCTCTACTCTGCCCGGTGGCCCCTTTGCCCTTCTGAGGCATTTTTACATTTGGTTTAGGAAAAATCCCGAGCAATCCACCCAGCCACAGCGAAATGGGATGAGCTGCAACCCTGAAGACGCTATCCCACTTTCCGTTCCTCCTGCGTGTCCCTGATGTTTCACTGTAGCTTTTCCAGAAAAAGGCACATCCCAACGGTCAAAGACAAAGCCAAATGCGGGGGTAGCTTCCTGCCAATTGGAGAAGGTGGTGCACCCAAGAGAACGTTATTCTGGGTGGGTGTCCTCTACACAAAGTACATGGAAATGGAGGAACTCAATGCCCTTACAGCTTCCCTGGAAGAATCCAGGCCCAGCACGTGGTAGCTATTCCAAGATGGGGTCCCCCCTGAAGAAGCATTTGCAACCGTATGAGGCAAATGGCAGCAGAAACGCCTACCATCCCTCCCAAGCCTATCAGATGCCTCCCACGGCGAACCCGACGAGGCGGGCTCTGCCACACCTGCTCTGCAGGACCACCTGGTGCTCGCCACCTGCCTCTGAGGCGGAGCCCCAGCTGCTCCCGCAGCTCATCTGGCCGGTCATCCCGGCCCGGACGCGCACCAGTGGAGTAGGTGGTCTGCACAGAATTTTCTGGAACATGGCATGTCACAGGCCCTTCTCAGCCCCTCTGGCTGGATGAGATGCTGGGCTCACAGCCTCCATCTCGGGGGTTCCCGTACCATGGGTAGGGAGGGGACAACAACGCAGCACTCGGCCACACAGAGCCCGGACCCGAGCTGAGCAGCACAACCACAAAGGCCAATTCAGGCAATCAGAGGGCTCTCCAGGCCACGGGCTGCTTCCCCACGAAACATGACAATAGGTTCCTTGAGCTCAGGGGAAGAAAGGCACATTCTTACCATTTTTATGAGCTACTTAATTGAATAGAAGAATTCCAAAGAGAAAGCAGAAAGGTGCTATTTGCCAGCCACTTAACTCTTCCTCTCTAGGCAGGTGGGAAAAAAGCCTCAGGATGACACCAGATGACTTTCTCCCTAAAACGCTGTCCCTGGCTCAGCCCCACGCCCGCCAGCAGGCCCCGGGGTTCCTCTGGGAGGATCTCCGGGATGACCAGCACGTCCCAGCGACCCTGCGAATCCTGCTGCGGGATGGCAGGGGCTTGCCCCTGGGGCTGCCTCGTAGGACCACCTCCCGCCCGGACCCCTCTTCCATTCATCCTTTGGGAAGCAGTGGCATTAGTGGCTCAAACACACTGACGTCAGATGTTGGGGCCGGAGCGCACACGTGGACGCCATGTGGCCAGAGTGTGAGGCCCGAGGTGACGCCCGGCACACGCCCCCTTAATAAGCGCGTGTCTGTCTGCCGCGGACAAACGTAGGTGCACAGACGCCGGGGTGGAGAGACCTCTGTCCTTCCTCCTGACCATTGGCCCCTGTGGCTCAGGTCCCGGACAGGAACAGGGAACCTCTTCCTGGGACGGCCTGTCACACTTTCCGCGGGGGTGCCCTAACCCTTCATCCCAGGGCCTTGCCCCTCGAACGTCACCACCCCGAGGTCCCGTCCCGCCCACGCACCTTGCTCTCTGGAGATATCCGCCTTGTACCAGAATTTGGATGTGTCTTGGACAAAGTTCACGGACACGTGCTTATCACTCAGGTTATCTGAGAGAAAGAAGGCAAGAACACTCTGGAAGGTTTATTGCAGACTGTCACCTTGCATGGAGCCCAGTGCTCCAAGTCCAGCCCAGGGCGGGGATGGCGTGTGGGGGGGAAGGAGCGCTGTCTGGCGCTGTGGGGACCGGCTGGGGTGTGGTGGGAAGCCCGTGCACCCGACACACACAGCAGACACAGTGTGACATGCAGCCAACGCGGTATGGCTTAATCCTGCCAGAGCCTCGTCTTATGCATCTGAACTCTTGCAATAAATGTTGGATGAATTTACCGATCTCGAGAAAGAAAGGTTATTTTCAAAGAATGAAGATTCTGAGTGGCAGGAGAAACAGAAACTGATGGGGGCGTGTGCAGAGCAGAGGGGAACGAAGGACAACGAGGGAAAGACCTTGATGGACGGCTCTGGGCTTGCCTCTCAAGATGCCATCCTGAAATCCCAGGCCCCCCCCTACTGAGTGAATGCACATGGGGTGGGGGTGGGGAGGTACCTACCACGGCCGACAGGTGCCTACCTGGGGAGGGCTCTGCGGCCTCCAAAGGCTTGGGGAAGTCCGGGAGGACGTTTGGGAACGGGATGCTCATGGTGCTTCCACTGTGTGGGCTGGAGAAGCCGCTGGAGGACGGGGAGGCCGAACCCAAAGACCGGTCCCCCTCCGAGGCTCGCTTCTTCTCGGGAAGGGGCGGCTGGCCGGGCAGGGTCAGGCCCTGGCCCGGCAGGACCTGGCTGTGGAGGCTGCTGTGGCCAGGTGTCACTGTGAGAAAGCTGTGGGCCAGGAAGCCGTTGTCGGCCGCCGCTGTCCGCGGGGTGCCAGAGGCCTGGGGGGCTCCATGGGAATGAGCCAGCAAGGCCCCGGGGTCCTCTGTAAGGGGAAGGCCGCTTCCCACAGGGGCCGTGCTGAAGCTCAGGAAGGCCTGGCCACCTGGGGGTCCCAGAGCTTCAGGGGGCTCTGCCAGGGACAGCTCATGGTTGTGGAAAGAGGCCTGGAGCTCTGCAGGTGGGCGGTGGGGCCGCCCGGGGCCGTCAGGACCGGGGCTGGGGAACTCTTCGGAGCCGAGGAGGCTTCCTGCTGGCCGGCTGCTCCCCAGCAGAGCTGGGGTGGCCTTGGGGCTGCTCTCCACCCACGGGAGCTCGGCCGACGACGGGCTGTGGGAAACACGCAGCAATCAGAACACTGGCCCTAGAAGACGCCCCAAGGCCACCAAGTGTCCCACAGACAGTGAGGACAGGGATGGGCGCCAGTGCTGAGTCTTGGCCCAGGATATCAGAAGTCAGACACCGCCGCTCTACCCTGCCCCGCCAGCACGCACCCCAGATGTGAAGCCCCCCACACCAATGGACGCCTGCCCTGCCTCCTCTTTCCTTGGTCTTCACCCAGCAAGGTCCCTCTGCTCGAAATAAAAGTCAACCGTGGCCCCATGTCCAGCTCACAGCCATGTCCCTCTGTTCTTCCCTCTGATGCCAACCATGTGGTATGCCGTGTGCAGCTTCTGCCAGGACATCGCACCCCGGGTGCAGACTATGTCCCCCGCTTTCCTCTCCCTCCTCCCCTGAGACCTAGCACGGGTGCCCGACTCAGTTTCCACTAAGTGCCTGCTGGGAGCCAGCTGCTTAAGGGATCCCAGTAAGAACGTGAGATGTTGGGGCTCCCAGGGGACCCAGGGACTAAGCCCAGCCTGAGACTCAGCCGAGTCTCGATCTCAGCTCAGGTCTTGATCCCAAGGTTGTGAGTTCAAGCCTTGTACTGGGCTCTTAAAAATTAGAAACATATTAAAGAAAAAAAAAAGGAACATGAGAAGTTACTATATCCAGAATGGGGACTTCCCAGATCAAGGGTATCAGAAACTACCACACGGTTAGAAATCCAGAAAGTCAACCACCAGGCCCCCACATCACACGCACACTTTACTGGCAAATACTTTGCACTCTGGGTGGGACAACCTTTGTGGACGGACCCCCCGCCTCCCCGGTACAGAGGCAGGAGGCAGAATGTGGACAGTGAATTGGGGCACCGGGTCCTTGCACAAGGGGGCTGCTCAGAAGCCATTCCTATGCTGAGCCCGTGCAGTAGCTCAGCGGCCATCCCTAGCCAAGCACCAACACGTCTCTGTCTGCACCCCCTCTTCTGCCCTCCCCCCCACTGAGGGGTGTCCCTGCACTTTCCCAAACACCGGCACAACTTCCACATCCCCCAGGCCACCACCATCCCGCCCACCGGCCCCTCCGCCCACTCTGGATCCCGCCTGGCCTGGCTGTGGAGGGACACCAAGCCCCACTGGCCCCCCCGCACCCCTCCTCCAGCCGCAGCTCGGAGCGCACTGTCACAGACGCCCAGTCCTTAACTGGCCAGTGTCCCCAGACTCCGGCTGCCCATGTGGTCCCTGAGTGCTCGGCCTGTCAACACCGGGGTGGGGGGGGGCACATTCTCTGGAGTTTGTATCTGTGACTATATTTCTGAAGCGTGACCGTTATGGAGAGTGGCCGGGGGTGTCAGCTGCAGGTCGAGCCCCGCCCCCCTCCTTTTCCGGGGCCCACGGTCAGGGTCTGTAGGAGCCTTCCAGGGCCTGTCTCCCTACCTGTCCTGCCGCTGGCCGGGGCTGCCGCTGGAGATGGTGCAGGACGCCGTGAACGCCCGCTGAAAGGCAGGTGCCGCCGGCATGTCGGCCCGGAGCACCACAGGTTTCGGCCCCACGGGGCTCTCGGACATCCCCACCGTGCGATGCAGGATCTCAGCACAGCCTCGAGTATCTACAGTGGGAAAAGCAGGACGAGACACGCTTACAGGCCTGGTCCCTGTCCTGGAAGGAGCAGGGTCACTTCTGGAGATGCGTGCCACAGGTCCGATTCGAATCGAGGAATCAAGGGGCCCGATTCCACCACGTGCGGGTCACTCTTGCCTGGCACGCTCCCCAAAGGCAGGACAGGACGTGGAACACACACCCCACACCTGGCTCAGCATGCTGGCTGAGCTGAAGAGCCTCGTGCGAGGTCGTCTGCAAGGACAAGGGTGTGCAGCCCATGCAGCCTCGCCCCCTGAAGGTCGGCGTATTGATGGACTGAGTCTGCCCAGCCCACAGGTGCTCACTTCAGAAAGGGCCAGGCCTTCTCCCTGACCACCGGCAGGAGCCACTCCACAGAGAAGACCCATGTCCAGGACGCGCAGGCCTGGGGCTGCAGCTGGGTGGCTGCTGAAGCTCCATCTGTCCCCAGCTGGTAGCTGAGTCCACATGCTGGGCCATGAGCTTTCCGGTACCAACACGGCCCTGCTGGCTGGTGTCCTTGCCCCAACAGGGGGAACAGACCCTGGCCTGGCCCCTGACGCTCGGGGTGTGAGAGGCCAAGCACCGTGAAACCTGCTGTTTCACACCAAGCCCACACACTCCGCCGAATTTTACACGTTTCTGTGACAAAAATGCCCACCTGCTTGAGGCCCAGCATCACCATCATTTCTGGATATTTTCAAAAAATCTTATTTGTTTGTTTGTTTTTTAAGATTTTATTTATTTGACAGAGAGAGGCACTGCGAGAGAGGGAACACAAGCAGAGGGAGTGGGCAAGGGAGAAGCAGGCTCCTTTCTGAGCAGAGAGTCAGATGCGGGGCTCTATCCCAGGACCCTGAGATCATGACCCGAGCCAAAGGCAGAGGCTTAACCCACTGAGCCACCCAGGTGTCCCCCATTCACCTGTCTTATCATCATCATCCATCCATCCACCGATATACCTACCTACCATCTGTCTACCTACCTAACCACCTATCCACCCAGTCTCTTTATCATCCATCCATCCATCCACTTACCTACCTAATCATCCATCTACCCACCCATCTATCATCCATCCAACCATCACCAACCCATCTCATCATCTACCATCTATCCATCCATCCATCCATCCACCTATTTTCCTATTTGTCTATCTGTAATTTTCAGATATAATTCAAATATTTACTTTTAAAAACTAACTAGGCATGCTAGTTAACGGGTACCAGAACAAAGAAACGAAAACAAAGACAAAAAAGGAAAACGAGAAAGGGAGAATAGCCACAGCTATATATGCATTAAAGTTAAAAGACACACACTTAAAAATAAGTAAATGGAAACTGTTTCAGAAAAATACAGGAGAACTTCACAGAAGAACGGGGGAGCATTAAGAATAACTGAGTAGAAATCCTAGTATGGCGTATAAACACAATGAAATGAAGCAGGAGGCCGACGATCTCATGAGTGGATGCGCGAGCTGGGACAAGTCAGAGGAGAACTGAGCCAGAAGCACTGGCGGGAAAGGCACGGAAGACAGGGACGGGGACGGCGCCGTGTGGGACACGGAGAGCGACATCTAACACACGCACAACGGGGGCCCAGGAGGGGCGCAGGGACGGGCGAGGCGCAAGCAAGCCCGGGAAGGTATTTACTGAGAATTCTCCCAAACATGCTGAAGAAATCAAGCCACAGGTTCAGGGAAAAAAAAAATCCATGAACTCGAAGCAGGAAGAGTCAACAGAAATCCGCACACACTCACTCAATGGCAGAAGTGATGAAAATCCAAGACCAACCGGAACGGGATCTTACCAGTCTGGGAGGGAGCGGGAGCCCACTTCAGTGCTGGCACTTAAACGCTCAGTTAGCCTGTCTTTAGAGGAGCCCAATGCCCATGTCACGTCTGGACTAACCGCACCGTGAGTCCCTGGGGCGGACATGTGTCTGCGAACACGCTGATGCCCGTGGTCACCAGGGCTGAGTCTGGTCCACACTCACACCTCTGATGCCTTCAAAGCTCTGGGGCAGCGTGGTCTTACTCCCAGTCGGGAGGTACCCGACACGCCAGTATGACCTTCCAGAAGGTCATACTTTTAGGTTAGAAAACCTAAAATACACATTTTTGGGTACCTGGGTGGCTCAGTCAGCGGAGCAGCTGGCTCTTAGTTTTGAGTCAAGCCAGGATCTCAGGGCCGTGGGATCGAGCCCCGTGTTGGGCCTCCCTCCCACGCAACTGTATTCTTCGTAGTAAAAACTACATTCTCGATAGCAGGTCCCTATGTCCACTTCCCACATAAGACGGAGCTGCTGGGCGCCCACCAGCGGTGAGAATGGTGCTGGCTGCCGGCCTCCGTGTGAGCGTGTTGCCAGAAGGTCAGCCTGTGGGCTTCAGAGGCACCTGCCAGAAGGCTTCCTGGAGGAAGCACATTCGATAGGAGCCTGGAAGCACGTGGGTTCCCAGTAAACCAAGTGGATGCCATGGGAGTGGGTGTACCACCCAGGGCTCTGTGCTCCCAGCCGGGCCCCCACCACTGGGCTCTGGTGCCAGTGGAGCTTCTAGCACCTGCTATGAATGAATGAATGAGTCCACAGTGGCTCAGAAGTGACAGGAAGAAGTCCAGGGTGGGGTGTGGGTCCGACCCCGAGGAGTCAGGGTGGACGTCCCAATCACCCCCAGGCCAAGGAGCAGCACTGGACTTTGGGGTCAGGACTCTTTCTCAGTGCAGCCCATGGCGGGTGATTGATGGTGCTCTCAGGGGTCCTGTGCAGCCGCAGGGGCTGCCCGCTCCCATGTCCCCAACAATCCTGGGAAGCCCATGCCACGCCCGCACGGCGCCTGAGATCACCACCAACGGAGAAGAGGCAGGCGGGAAATAAGGTCCCGCTTTGTCCCTGTTACCCTGTCCCTGTTCCAGAAAACAGCAAACTCAGCACTCCCCATGAAAGTGGCTTTGTTCACAGCTCTGCCCCAACACTGGAGCCATGGCTGGGTTTGGTTCCCTGCCCAGGGCGACAGGACTTAATTAACCCTTCCATCTGGGCAAGGGCCAGCGAAGGACCTCATTGCAGGGACACTGGCTTCCTGGCCACTTCTCCCACAGGGCCAGGCCTCTCTGGGCTTGGACATGTAGGGTGCTGGGAACGCGAGTCCATGAGCAGAAAAATGCGCCAGGTCCGGGAGTCTGGCCGCAGACCATGAACACGCACGGCATTCATTTCGGGCAGCGCGTGCCGGGAGAGTAGACAGGACGCGTGTGGTCAGTCCTCTCCACCTTGCACATCCGTTCACAGCTACAGGGATGTCTCCAAATGGGCTGTCTCTGGGCCCAGCCCCCTGTTCTGCAGAGTCAGCATCCACAGGCTCAGTCTGGGTCCAGAAGGAGGCACAGGGGTGCGGTGAGGGCTATCAAGAGTCGGGGAGGGGTCCTGTCTGTGAGGGAGCCTTGCAGGTGACATGGTGGTGGCTTCGCTCTGCAGTGGCACATGTGGCTGCCTCGGAGGGAGCATGGCCAGGTGGGCCCTCCTGCGTCCCGGCGAGCGGCTGGCCTCAACCACTGTGTGGCTGTCAGAATTCTCCCTGGGGCCACAGCACGCCCCCCTCGGCCACAGCACGTCCCCCCCAGGATGCATCCACACGTGGGGGTGCTGGGAGCCGTGGGGGGGGGGCTGCTGTGGGCCCTGCTCCCTCCAGGTCCCTGGCGTCCCCCAAGCAAAGTACAGTCTGTGTTCCTCCTGAGAGAGTCTCACATTTCCCCTTTCCAGCTGACACCCAGAGGAGGGGGCACAATACGGTCAGTGTTTGGAAAGCAGGCCCCCCCGCTTCCTGGTTCCCTTGGCCAGCTGGTGTCCTGGCACCTGCAGGGACCGAGGACCAGGGGTTGGGGAGGGAGGAGGGGAGGGAGAGGGCCTCTCCCTCTGGGGTTCCCAGACCTTCCAGGACCTTCCGGGCCCAGGCTCCCCTTGGCTTCCCCTTCCTGCACTTCCTTTACCCAGAGCATGGGTGATGGAGGGTCACAGGCTCTTTTCCAAAAGGTCTATTTTTAGGCTGCACTGGAGCTGCTGCAGGAGGTTCCGTGGGAAGCAGGGTAGCATCTGCTCTCCGCCAGCCACAATTTCCATCACACAGAAGTTAGCCAGGAGGAAGGGGACCCCACAGGCTCACCACCTGCACAGCGGGGAGCTGGCCAGATGCTAAGGTCCACACGCACATGTAGGACCCACTGCATCATGCACAACACCCAAGCCTGTGACGTCAGAACAAAATCCACGCTCTCCCCCGGCCTTCCCGCTGCAGAGAGACCCTTACGAGGCACAGCAATGACCACCAATCCATCAATTATTGTTCGTAATTACAGACTGCCACGAAACTTTAAGGTCGTCTTTAAAGACAGAAAAATTCGGACACCTGGGTAGCTCAGTTGATTAAGCGTCTGCCTTCAGCTCAGGTCATGATCTCAGGGTTCTGGGATGGAGCCCCGCATCGGGCTCCCTGCTCAGCAGGGAGCCTGCTTCTCCTTCTGCCTGCTGCCCCCCTGCTTGTGCTCTCTCTGAGATGAACAAATAAATAAAATCTTCAAATAAATAAATAAAATCTTTAAAGACCAGTAAATTATATTTAGCGGGGGTCGCGATGATACTCGCCTATCCTGGAGAAGAAAGCGGAGTTTCGCATCTGACCACCAAGGCTGACCTCCGGGCTGTAAGAAGCAGGCTTCTTCCCAGTCAGCCTTTAGAAGCGAGTGTGAATACCTTTAATGATGAGTCACTGATTGACCATCATCAATCTATCATGGATCTGTATTGATCTATCGGCCACTTTTCCATTTCCATCCCCTGCCCTTCTGCTCACACCCTGGGACTACGGAGAACCGAGAGAATTCTGCAGAGTGTATCTTAGCACGTTTTTGGTCTCTGGCTCTGTATTTCCAGGTGTGACAGTCGGGGTGGTGGGGGAGGGAGTTCCCAGACCCCCAAGCTCTGGGGTCACAAGTCACAGACCACTGGACTTGTGCTCAGCCTCGGGGGCCCTGCACACTCCATGTGCAAAATCCCATCGATAAACATGAGCTCAGACGTCTTCTCGGGTCTGTTCAGTGCTAAATTTAAAGTATTGTTTCTAAGAGGCAAGACTTTGTATGGGAAGTTGGGTACCAGTGATTTTTTTTTTTTTTAAAGGAAGTCCTTAATCTTATAACGCTTCTGTTATTTGTCTAGAAACAACAGGCCATTGACCCAACCTTCTGGAAAGCAAAGGAAGGACGGCCAGGCAGCCACATATAATGAGAACTAATTAGGGAAAACCCCTGAAAGACTGGAAAGGCACACCGTGCAGTTTCCCGGTGAACACGGAAGTCACACGTCTGCAGCCACACGGATACACCGCCCACACAGGAGGAGGGGACCAACGGTCCCCATGGGGACGGTCCGAGCGTTCTCCTTCATAAGTCTTCTCAGAGAGTGAACGTGTTCCCTGGTAAGGTCAGTGTTTCCTGTGAGCAGCAGGAATGCTCCCCGCAAGGTGAAGCCCCTCTTGCTGCTAAAAGCACCCGGCATTCTCGCCCATCCCCCGCCCCGGCACAGCTGGGGGTGTCTGGCCAGTGCTGGGGTGGGGGTTCCTATCTGGGTGCAAGCGGGTGATCCTGCTGGGATGCCCTCCCTGAAACTGGACGTGCCCCCCACCAGTGGCACAGAGAAGCGGGAGCTTGGCTAAAGCAGCTCACAGCAGCTGGGCCCCTGACCATGTCCCATTTCCACTCAGAGGTTCTCACTCCAACGTGCTGGCAAGACCTGTTTGCCCCCAGCTGGCGGCTGCACCATAGGGAATTCTTTTTTTTTTAAGATTTTTTTTATTCACCTAACAGATAGAAATCACAAGTAGGCAGAGAGGCAGGCAGAGAGAGAGAGAGTGAAGGAAGCAGGCTTCCTGGCCGAGCAGAGAGCCCAATGTGGGGCTCGATCCCAGGACCCTGAGATCATGACCTGTTCTGAAGGCAGAGGCTTTAACCCACTGAGCCACCCAGGCGCCCCACCGTAGGGAATTCTAATGTGGGAAGTAGTGAGAACGCTTTCTTTCCTGCCCATGAGAGTTTCCGAGTGTTTCCTGTTCTTCAGAAACACCGAAGGGGCTGGTCTCTCGGGTGCTCACGGGGGCCCCTCAGCAACCTGCCGAGACGACCATCTTATAGAACCGGGCTTTGGCGTGCGTACCCGGGGAAACAAACTGCTTCTTTGTGCGGGACTGAGGGGAGCACGGCTTCGGGGCTGGAGGTCCTGAGGACACTGAGACCACCGGAGCTTGGGCCCGGGAGCTGGGTCTCCTCCTAGACCCAAGCCCCTCCCCAGCCCGGCACCACCACCTGCATCCTGCCTCCACAGAACTGACACCTTGAAGACCTCATTCCGGTGGAACCATGGGGTTCTGGCACTTCTGTGTCCGGCTTCTGTCCTCAAGGCTCATCCATGGGGGAGTGTGTAAAAAAATGTCCTTCCTTCTTAGGGCTAATGATGGGCCATTGCTGGTGGGCCACTTGGGCTTTATCCTCTGTCCTAGAGAGCACAGGTGCAGGCTCGGCTTTTGGGCTCCTGCGAGTGACTCCATGGCTTCCTTCCGTGTTCTTTCTGCCAGCCACATGGGGACTGGTCACCTGCAGCAGCGAGCGGCCCCAGTGATCAGAGATCTTGGCCTCGAAGATGCTTCCCCTCGGGTGGGAGTCACAGTAGACCGGGATGCCCACGGCAGATGGTGTTGGGCCCTGGGGACAGGTGCCAGGGAGGAGACGGAACCGAGTGGAGGAGAGTGTGCACACTTGCCGGAGGGCCGGCCGAGGAAGTGGCAGGTGTCCCGGGACTTACACATGGATGGCTAGAGCTTAGCAGCACACACAGACTCCACAAGATGCAGTCCAGGTGTGTCAGTAGCGACGCTGTCTCTGTGACCCCTCTTTGGTTGAGAGTTCCAAGTTCCCAGAATTATTCCAGCCCTGCACTGGGGCCGGGCCACCAGACAAGGAATCTTGATGCTTTCTTCCCTCGGGCACAAGCCCCAGCACATCTGGCTTTCCTCTGGAAATGCCACAGGCTTCATGCTCAAGTCAGCCATGGACCTTCTGCGGAAAGGTGTGAAGGGCCTTCAGCCTGGCGAAGACTGCCAACAACCCGTGGCCCCCGAGGAGCCTTCAGCCCGCAGGACGCCCTCTTCCCGGCATGACTGCATGGCGGAAACTCACCGTCATGCTCGCAGAGCCCAAGCTCCGAACCTGCCTCTCGGCCATGACTGCAAAACCTCATTTCCGGTGGAAAATCTGATAGACATAAATCCTCAGCACCCTTCCAGGATGCTCATTTCCCAGAATCCCTGTCATCTGGGGAACTGCCTCCCTTATGCCCCAGCCCAGGTGGTAACAGGGACACCAGATACCTAATGGGAGGTTTTGGCCCTAATTTCAGAAACCATTAAGTCTGGGGTTCTCAAGAGGTCATCGGTGCTCAGACCCTAAACCCAGGTCTCTAGCCAGGTAGCGATGCACTTAGGCAGCACGCCTAACCCCTGCCTGGGACCACGGGATCCCGACACCATGAACCCTGGGAGCGCTGCATGTCCCGGCCTCAGTTAACAGGACGCAGCTCATCGCACTTCTGCCATTGGGGAGTGCATGAAGCAAAGATGCAGAAGACGTTTTGTGAGAAAAGCAACTTTTTCATCAAGCATCAGTTTGTTACCAGTAATGACCATCTGTGTGGCACTTCCCAGGCTTACAGGGAAGCTGACAGGCCAGGAAGCCACGTCTTCCAGAAACTCCCCGACTCGCCTGCTGGATGGGACTCCAGTGCCACACCCATGTCCCCGGTCTCAGCACTGCAGTGAAACACGTTCCTCTTCAGCCTGGACCCAGCCTCCCTGGGTCGAAATCCTGGCATCCCACACAGCAGGTGCCATCAGCCAGCATGGGTGGCCACACACACTGCCCACGGGAGCCTTAGACATCGGGAATGTGCCCGCACATCCTGGAGGCTGGACGGCCCCATCCAGGCGCAGCAGGGCCAGTCCCTCTTGAGGACTCTCCTGGCCATACAGATGGCCGTCTCCTCCCCGGGTCTTCATGGTATCCACACAGGTCCCTCCGCATGTCTGCATCCTGATCTCTGCTTACGAGGACAGCATTCACGCTGGACCGAGGCCTAATCATGTCGGCAAAAGCCCTACACGAACGCAGCCACATTCTGAGGTTTGAAGGTTTATGTGAGCTTCTGGGGAGGGACACAATCCAGCCCACAGCATGGGGAGGACAACTTGGGGCAACGTGCCCTCCCTGGAAATGGCAGGCTGAAAAGGACTCTCAGGAGGGCCCCTAGGGAGGACTCGGACAGTGCTCACAACTGCCCCCAATGAGGAACTGGAAATGGAAGGAAAAGCCTGGTCAGGGAGGAGGCCCCCTGTAGACACCCAGGGATGCAGGCCAACATGGCAAAGTGCCTGCCCGTGGGCTCTGGGTGACCTCACGGGGACAGCACAGTGTCCGTGGCACCTGCCATCCCTTCCTCATCGTGCAATGGCCCTGGTGGGGCACCAGGAACCCCTGAGGGGACGAGAGGGCAGCTCCCTGGACCCTGCTGCTTCCCTCCGGTGCTTTCACTCAGGTTTCCACTTGATGGCATTTCCAATGGGCAGGCTGGTCACGCCGGTGGGCGAGGCGTCTTTGCTAACACAGTCCCCAGTGTTGTGGGTGCGAGGTGGCCTTGCAGGCACACGGGGACTCCGAGGGGCCCACAGCTGGTGCGCCAGCACCGGCAGCCGTGCTGGGGAGAGTCCAGCCCCACGCACGTGAGCCCCAGCTGAGCCGGCACGGGGCTGGGCTTCACGGGCAAACATGCAAACACCAGGAAAGTGTTCAAACTGCTCCAAATGAGCAACTAACCGGCCACTTAAGGAGGGGACTGAGTGCATCCACAGCCTGAGACAGACGCTCCCTCCATGGGAGGCAAGGCCGGACGGCGGCGGAACCAGGCAGCATACGTCTGACCCTTGCCCCAGAAGGATGCCTCCCGCAGGAAGAGATGCAGGAAACCACTCGATGTAGGGGGAGGAGGAAACCAGCGATTGGAGGGTCAAGTGCCCGCCACAGACCCGGGTGACTGCTCGAATTGCACACTTCCTCTGTCCAAACACAAGGGCACACTAAAATCCGTGGGCGAGGACCGGGGCGCCACTCCCC